>PVKM010003425.1:40453-57844 GCA_004027735.1 Carollia perspicillata | reverse complement strand
CCTATTGCTCCCAGGCTGCGCTAGAGGGTCAGGCTGCAAACGCCGGGGACTGGCAGACGTCAGGCGCTGGGAAGAACTTCCCAACCTTGCGCGCGTGGGTCCTGGCAAGCGGCGAGTCAGAAGGACCCAGCCTTCCCTCCCCGCCCGACTACAGTCCTCGAGAACTGGGCTTTGAGCTGGAGGGTGAGCTGGCAGGGGTGGGGTGCAGCGGCTGCAGAGACCCTCCCCCTCCAGCGAGGGGGTGGGAGGGGCCGGGCTGGCGGAGCGGGTCGGAGCCGCCGTCCGGGGCTCCTCTCCCGCGCTGCGTCGGTGCCCGCAGCCCAGCGCTGCCAGCGCCGCTCCTCCTCCCTCCCACGGGTTGCCAGCGAGCGCGGCTGCCGCCCGCGCCCAGAGGAGCCGCCGGGGCCAAAACAGCAATTTGTTCCCAAACTGTGGGACTGGAGCCTCAGCTCTCCCTAGCCCTCTAGGAGACACACTCATAGCCACCGATGTCGGAAAGAAGAGCCCACAGCTCTGTGCACCCCTCATCTGCAGGAGGGACCAAAGGCCACGCACCTGCATTAAAATGAATTGGTGCTTCGGGAGGAAAGGAGGGAAGCGTTCTCCTCCCACAGTCCTCTGAATCCTGGAATCCTGCTCCCAGGAAGAAGGAGCCTAAGAGGAGTGTGCGGATGGTGCTCCCCACCTCCACTAGCACCTCCACCGGGGCCTGGGCCGGCGTTTGAGAAGTGAACAGAACACTGGCAAGGCAGAGAGCACGGACTCCCTCCCTGTAATCTCCCCCCAACCCAGCTCTTGACTCACTCAGCCACCGTGGGGTGTCACAGGCAGGGGCAGGCTGAGGGGGAGCCCTGTTCCGAGATAGCTGAAAGCCACTGTCAACAAGAAACTTGGGAGGCTGCGTTTTGAGCTGCCGTGGGAGGCCTGTGGGAGTAGTATCTACAAAAGGAACAAGGAGAGAGAGAAGGGAAGAGCAAAGCGGGGGGAGGGGGGGATGTTCAAGATACAAAAGATGGAAAAAGCCCCCAACCCCCAGGCGCGGGCGGAGTCAGTCACCGTGTGTGCCGTGTGGGTGGGAACAGGTGGCTGTCGAGGAACAGAGCTCAAGGGCCCCTCCCTTCTCCTCCCCTCTTCCTACTCTTGCCACCCTCCTTTCTGGAGACCCCCAGGGCAGTCTCCCCGCCAGTGTGGCCTCCTCTCATCCTCTGCTTCCAAGGCGGTGTCAGGTGGTGGGAAAATCTCGGGCTTTCAAGTTAGACTAGTCCGGATTCCATTCGAACTCTCCCACTGACCAGGGCAGGGCAGTGAGGATGGGCAGGCACAGGGCGGGGTGGGTGTTAATCTTACAGGGCATCAGCTCCTTCACGTGTGAAACGATCCTTTCTCAGAGGGCTGTTGATCTTAAGAAAGTGGCAGCACTGTTGTTAGAAGCTCCCCTGGGCACCTGCTCTGGCCTTGGGTGCTAGGACCACAGAAACGAGCTCAGAATGAAGCCTCACTGAAGGTTCCCCTTTCCCACCAAAATAAACAAGGCGTTTTGGAATAGTTTAAGGCCTCCAGTACTTGGCTGCCCTTTGGCTGTCTCATTTTAGGCCATTCCTTTTCTTTCTTGTGTTCAATGTTTGCTGCAGCATTATTATTAAATTTTATTTTTCAATTAGTTTATATTCAGTATTATTTTGTATTAGTTCAGGTGTGCAACCTAGCAGTTAGATAATCATATACTTGACAAATCGTCAGTTCTTTCTTTTTTTCAGTGGAGAATCCTAGCTGGTGTGAGAAAACCACAATAAACTTTCAAACAAGGGAATCCTGGAAGGTACATGGTTTTATTAACAGATAAACTGTTTTCCGTCTCATGGCTAGTAGCCGGGGAACCGTGTCTGAACCCAGCTTTGACTAAGCTGACAGTGTATCTTACTGTGCCACTCTGCTGGGTGCTTTGTCCTGTTCTTTGGTAGACAGCCTATGAAAAGGCAACAGTGCGGTCACTTTGATGAGTGGTCAGACAGTGACCTGTAGCGAGTGCCCACTGTAAACAGCAACCAGGACTTCCCATCTGGGCCTGGACCGTAGGCTCTTCCTGCTGGAGGGCAGACTCCACAATCCTGCCTGGAGCCAGCAAGGGAGTCAGTCCGAGAAATCTCAATCTCTGTCTTCTAGCAGCACCAGAAAATGGGTTTGTTTGAAATCAAGTTCCAGAGAAAGCCTAACTGGGTTACACTGGAGTCATAAAAAGGAGACCTGACTTTTCCCTGAGGAATCAGAGTGGGTGGTGTTTTGGTATTTGTTCCTGCTGTTTTGACGGCAGTGAAGGGGCGGGTGGGCGGGCTGAAGAACAGTGGTGCTAGAATTGTGGGGATGGTGGGTGAGTTTCCTCACCCAGAAAAGTCTTCTTCAGATACTGTCTCCTCCTTAGTAAGGAGTAACAACATAGGTTAATAAAACCCCTCTGCACCTGCATGGAAATAACGTTCCGCCTCTCGCTGGGAAACCCTGGCCCCCTGCTTTGCTCCTGCACTCAGCTGTGCTGGTGACTGTGTTGGCCCAGGTCAGTGCCTTCTGCATCTGGCCTGCCCCATCTAGACAGCTCAGCGGCTGGGGACGGGGGTGTGCTTCTCTAACAGCTATGGCAGACAGACGAGAGGAGATATGGAATGGGGGGGAAAAGCTGCGAAAGGAATAGGATGACTGGATTATTTTTTGTTTGATAAGGTCTGCATGGCTGGTGGTAGGGAAAGTCATCACTTTAAAAGATTTGTTTTTTAGACAGGGGAAGGAAGGGAGAAAGGGAGAAACACTAATTGGTTGCCTCCCACACACATGCCCCAAAAGGGAGCCAAACCTGTAACCTTGGCATGTGCTCTGACCAGGAATCGATTCGGCAACCCTTGGCAATGTGGGACAACGCCCACGCCACTCAGCCACACCAGTCAGGGCTGCCTTTCATTGCTTTTTAACAGGGCAGGAGACACAAAAAGCAGAAGAGTTATGGTGAGTGACTTTTCAACCAGTCATAGGTCAACTGAGACGCCAGGGTATTGCTCTACGACACCTAGCACAGCAACAAAGTAGTTTCCATCGTCTCCACTTTACATTCCCGAAGAGGTTCAAAGATGTTATTTGCCCAAGGTTAGCTATTCACATGGCTACCAAGTCACGAAGCCAGATTTAAGATGCAAGTGTGTGTCTCAAAAGTCCAGAGTCTTTCCACTCTACAACACTGCCTAGCCACGAGGCCCGGCTTCCAAGAGTTCAAGAGCTAAAAGCTCTATTTCCTTCACCTGCACAGTGGTTGAGGTAGGAGTTTAGAACCATTCATCTCAGCCTCAGAACTCAGCATAGCGCCTGCCTTAGCACATAGCAGTGCCTCAGTGTTTGAAGGAAAGAATGTGCTTAGGTGGCTAAAGCAACCGGAAGTCAAGCTTAACTGATTTGACAGGTGTGGTCTGGCTACCAGCATTATGGTCTGGTACTCTGAACTGGTTAAAATAGTGACAAAATAGCTTTCTTATATCAGTTGGTGACATCTACATATGTACTGTTTTGGACACCTGTTTCCTTTTTCTTAAAATATTTTTAAAGATTTTATTTATTTCTTTTTTGAGAAAGGGGAAAGGAAGAAGGAGAGGAACAAGAACATGGGTAAGAGAAACATTGATCGGTTGCCTCCTGCCGGCACTACTGCCAGGGACTGAACCCACGGGGATCGAACCGGTGACAATTTGCTCTGTGGGATTACACCCAACCAACCGAGCCACAGCAGTCAGGACCTGGACCTGGACACCTGTTTCTTCCATGCGGAGTGCTGCCTATGGATATACCCCTCACCAGGTGGAACACGGAGTCCGGAGTGGGATGGAGGCTTCTTTTTTATCACGCTTTTGAACCGTTTAAATTTTTTAAGCCATTTTTATATACTGATTTTTTGTAAAACAAAACTACTTCTAAAAAGGACAAGTGAAAAAGCAAGTTTATAGAAGTACAGATGGCCATTTATATAAAAGAAAGGAAAACATATTTATATGTTTGAATTTAGAAAATCTGTGGCAAAATAAACAGGTAACTTATCAGTGGAGGAACACAGGAGAGGGTTTTTACTTTCCACAATGTATTCTTTTGTACCTTTAAAAAAAAACTAGTCTGTATTGCTTTTTTAAAAAAGCGAATTTTAAGAATTGCCATAAGTAAGTGGCCTATGAAATATCTGACGTTCATAATGTAGTCAGGCTAATTTAAATGTTTTCTCTTAAGTGGCACATAACTGCCAAAGCTAGGGAACCCAAAGTTTCAAAGTCCTATCTCTAAGGAAAAAAGGGCAAGACATCGATCTCTGAGAGGCAATGGAAAGGGAAGGACAAACGATGATTTGGTAGGACCTCTCTGACCAGCCGTGGAAGTTGCCCAGGGTTTGGAGACTCCCTTCTCTTGGGAAACCCAGAGCTTTTCTAGGGATCAAGGAATGGGCTACACAATGCAAACTTAAGACAAACTTACCTTACCTTCACTGAACAAAGTCAAATTGTCAAATTTAGGAGAATATCTACAACAGAAGACCCAAAATGAACTATGGTTTGGACATGATTTAAAAAAAAGAATCAGCCCTGGCTGGTGTAGCTCAGTGGAATGAGTGCAGGCCTGCGAACTAAAGGATCGTGGTTTGATTCCCAGTCAGGGCACATGCCTGGGTTGCAGGCCAGTTCCCAGCGGGGGACGCACGAGAGGCAACCATACATTGATATTTCTGTCCCTCTCTCCTGCCCTTCCCCTCTAAAGATAAATAAATAAAATCTTTAAATAAAAAAAATCCATTCCTTAAAACAAAACAAAACAAAAGAATCACAGAGCCCTGGCCAGGTGGCTCAGCTGGTTGGAGCATCATGCCACACACCAAAAGGTTGGGGGTTCAATCCCTGGTTGGGGCAAGTACAGGAGGCAACGGATGGATGTTTTTCTCTCACATCAGTGCTTCTCTCTCTCTTCCTTCTTCTCTAAAATCAGTGAACATATCATGGCATGAGGATTTATACATACATACATAACTAAATAAATAAGATAATAAGTAGAATTGTAGAACACATATAGTACGATCCCTTTTTATAAAAACAAAAGAACCTATATATTCATGTGTATATACACATACACGCTTTGAAAAAGGTCTATAAGAGTATACACCAGATTATTAATAGTCATTACCAACCCGGAGAAATCGAATGAGAAGATGGAAGCTTTAACTTTATCCTTTTATATTTCTGTATTATTTGATATTTTAAATAGTACTTTTATAAGTAAAAACAAAATGTAGGAAAATCTTCATAATTTTCAATCTTTTTATAGTCACAGAAAAAACATCTTCAAATACTTTTCTATAAAGAGATTTTAATTCTGACTTGAAGATAGCTCTGACAAGCAGTGGTTTCCCATCTGTCTGGGTGGTTAACACAGTTTTGCCTGGATACAGGGATAGACCTCATAATCCTTCAAGGTTGCTTCAATCTCTGGATTTCCTATAAAGCAGGGTAAGCAATTAGTCGGAAAAGCAAGGCTTTCTCCTGACACCCAGCAGGCTGGTGGTGGTGTTGGACAAATTCTCCAAAATGAGGTGATCAGCCTTTTAGAAAATGGCTTCCCAGCGCTCCTTCACCACTGTTTTCATACTGAAACACACACACGCTCTCTCTCTCTCTCTCTAAATCTGTTCAGCCAACCTGAACCCTGGCAGCTCAGCTTCATCCAGAGCCAGGGGAAGCCCTGAGGCAGCTAAGTTCTGCACCACTGCCACTTACAGTCGGGGCTTCAGACTTGGGAGAACAAATGCTGGAGAAATAAATAGCCTGGCTGTTATTAAATCAGAGATGCTGGGGGTGGGGTAGGCTGGAAGGGTCTGGCACCAGTGCCACCTGCTACACGCAGGCGCTCAATTATACCGTTACATTCACTACTCCTGTCAAGGGGCAGGCCGGGAGAGGTGCTGATGCAGCCTTTGGCTGCCTGGGAGAGCTGCTGGCAGCTGTGGTTTTGCTCAGCTGGTAAGCTCTCCTTTGGAAAGCCACCGTTCCCTGTCCTGTGAATCCTTCCCACAAGAACGGCCGCATTCGCTCATCCCCACTTCCACATTTTAATTTGGTTCTAAAGCTAAGCAGTGGACAGACGACTGAGGCATCAGATACCCTCATTTAAGCCCCAAACAAGCTGTCTGAGAGACTTCTACCCCATGAGGCCCGAAGAAAAACAGGTAGTGAAATGAAATCACTCACTGCTGGGAAACAAACATGGGACTATTTATGCAGTTGTTTTTATTTATGCAACTATAAAGACTGACTGCGGCAAGTTTTTGATGGGTAACACCTTAGATGAACACTAATTACATTGCTATAAATTTGGTTCAGGATAAGAATACAATTCAGGAAAGAGAGAGAATAGTAACAACAAAAATCTTCAAACATTGCAACAAAGAAATTTTTTCCCCTTCTTTTAACTTTAATTAAATGCTACTTTCCCAAAGACTGGTTTGCAGTCTCAGGTAAGAGAAGCCGCAGGTTAAGCTACTGTGCCAAGCCAGCAACTGAAACCCTGATCTGAGTGTCAGTCTCGGGCACATTCTGGGAGGAGACGAAGATTATCAGATACTTCCTGGTGTTCCTTCCTTTTCACCAATGACATTTCCCCTTCTCTGGTTGATTCAGTGCGGGGCACGGCCCCTCGCCGCCTCTCCTGGGGAAACTGTTGTTGAGAGGGGACCTGACAGGCACGTGTGGCTCTGCTTGGACTGGAGAGGCAGCAGGACTGGCTCTGATCCGTCTCCTGTCTCCTCCCGAGGGCCTGAACAGCAGGGGTTGCTGAGGAAGGCCTCTTTGGGCAACAGAAAGGCCTGGTGCCCTGGGAAGAACCCTGCTTCACCTTGGGAAACCTGGCAACGGTTGCCCATGATTCCTGGTAGAAAGGACCAATCAGAATTAATCCATATCATTGGGAAAGGTCAAGGGAAAAAAACAGTTTCCCCTCTGAAAATGGTAAAGAGGAAACCAGGAAAGAAGAAACCAAAAATATTCAGAATGGCATAAAAAGTGATAGGCAAAAATTTCTTTTTGTTATTAAATCTAACTATAAGTTCCTCCAAGTCCAGTTACCAAGTTGAATTGTGTGGCATAGACAAGAGGCCAACTGGAATTTCCCTCAAGAGTTCACAGCTTCAGGATGAGAGGTCCTGGGTTTCCGCTGGGGGGAGCCCCTTTTGAATGAGGGCTTGGGCTGGCTGGGTTCCACACTGGCTCCAGCGCCACTGGTCCCTGCAGAGTGAGCCTGGCTGTGTTCACTAGCGTTTCCTGGTGCCCGGGATGACATACTCTGATACCTGGAACCAGACGAATACCATGAGCTATTTCTGTAACGGCCCACACTGTCACGTTGCCCTTGGTTTGTGGGGTCACTGAACTTTTGGCTTTGTGGCCTGTAGCCTTGTCCTCCTCGTCTGTTTGCCGGAAACACCTAAGGATAAAAGAATATGATGTTCAAAACACTATGCATTGTGGCACTCCGTCTGTCCCAGTTTAGCTGACAGGAGTATTCTGATAGCACAATATTCCATGTTTGGGACTCAGTTACCTCTCAAGACTCACAGAATTCTGCCAGCCACTTCGGCCTAGCCACTACATTAGAAATAACAAATCTTTCATTGTTTTTTCCCCTGCCTTTCACCCCTAGGCTCTTCCCCACTGAAGAGGAATTCACTTTTCTTTAGCTGGGCAGGAGCTAAAGAAGAACAAAGAATATTCTTTGAGTTGTTACAAGCACTCAATTGGGCAGGTATCTTATCACGTGTCTGAACTTTGCAGATAAAAGCAATTTGTACAGATGACGAACATTTGTTATATAATAAAATAAACATCATTATGATTTTCTTTGCTATATATCATGAACCATAGATCCAATCATGCTGCTGTGACATGTAGTACATTTTTACATTACAGCCCAGAAGGCTTATGGCAGGGGATTTTATTCTTGTCTTCCAATTCCAACGTGATACCAGTTCTGAAGAGCTGCTGCCAGCACTGCCTTGAACTGCGCTTGTGTATCTTTGTCAAATCAAGGAAAAGAAACTATGGATTATGCTCCAGCTTTCTGGTGTTCACTCTCTACTGCACCGGGTTCGCTCTCTTGCTCCCTGATATATTCTGTGCCGTGCTTCTGGGGAGTTGCTGCTCCACTCTGGCGAGCCTGCCACTGTGGTACTCATCCACCGCAAGATGGGTGCAGGACTCCCAGCGTGGCTGATTACCAGGCGATACTACCTATGACAGCTAGGATCTCTGCCAGCATCAGAAAGTCAGCCGTCTTGGCAACAGGAAATCTAAACTGGCTGGTGGCTTGGAACGTACATACCAAATGCTTCCTCTGGAACTGACTCGGGCTGGAGGGATTCAAAATAGATGTGGAATGGGAATAAAGAGAGGAAGATAAAGTACTGAGAGCTGTCAGCATTTAAACTGTCACAATCTTGAAGCTTTCTTCCTAACCAGCTCGGTGTAGAAGCCAGGTTACCTCTCGATGAGGCTGACAGGCCCGGCCGCTGCAGTGCGTCGTGCCCGCAGGACTCTCTCCCGGTGCCGAGGTTTTCTTGTTGGCACTTGTAAGGCTGAAAGCGGAGGCACAGGTGGAGGAGGAAGGAGCAGAGGCATCACACAGGCTACTCAATGATACAGATGCAACTGAGCCACATCGGGACCTGGTTGAATAGCTATTCTTTGGATGGGACACTGAAAAAGAAGTATAAGAAATATGTGGTCATATGATGAAAAAGCATGAAGGGTAATGTTCCCTATTTGCCCATTTCACAATGAGCAATTTAAGATAAAGAACTGTCTAGTTGAGTAGTTGTAAAGAAAATCTTATAAAATGGGTAACAAAAAGGAAAATCTCCCCTCTGCCCCCTCCTCTGCCCCCTCCAAATCCCCAGTGCACTGTAAAGGAACTCACAGAGGCGGGACAGCAGTTTCAGAGCAGAGTGGCCCATCCCCCCACCAACTAAGGACTTGACACTTCCTACTATCTAGACTGGCTCTAGCTCTGGCAGTTGACTAAGCCTGGGAATAATAATATAAGCCATATGTTTAGTTTCCTATGTGAGGAATACTAACGCAGCGGGCCTGACCTTCTCGGCACCAGGGACAGGTTTGGCAGAAGACAATTTTTCCAGGAAGGTGGTGGGCTGGGGGAGTGGGCGGAGCTCAGGCAAGCTTGGGCACAGGGGACCTGAGGCAGAGCTCAGATTCACCCTCTCATCCACACTCACCTCCTGCTGTGTGTGTAGGGGGTGCGGGGGTGCAGGGGAGAGACAGGAGGTGGAGCTCAGGTCAGCACCTGGTTCCTAACAGGCTGCAGACCACCAAGGGTCCACGGCCCAGGGGGACCCCTGCTCTAAAGTACAGACTTTGCAAAGAAAAAGGAAGGGGAAGAGCTAAATCTTTAAAAAAAAATTTGAATGATGCACAATATAAAAGAAATCAAGATTAGTTAATATGAACAGAACTAGTTTACGACAAACATGTATCTTCCCAAGGTTCTTTCACAAAAATAATCTCAAATTCAAAATACCAATCAAGCTGAAAAAATATTAACATTTCCAACTAGAATACTGTCTGAATTCAATGGTTTAATGCTGCCCACTAGATTTTTTCTTGGCATTAAGCCTGGACTAATGTTGAGCTCACAACCACTGCCCTGGATCCGACATTTCACTTTCATGCCGAGATGGGAAGAATGAAGTCGCTGAGCTCAGGGTTGGTGTCACACACACTGTCAACTTAGAGGCCTTGCCCCTTTGAAGGTAGTATTTAAGTACCTATTATGCACCAGGCAACACAGGTACTGTTACCTCTATTTTGGAGAGGAGTAAAACCAGGTTGCAAAAGGTCAGTGTGGAGGCAGGATTCAAACGTGGTCTGAATCCAGAGCTCCGTGCTGTTTACACCACGTATCATACACCTCTCAGCACAACAAAGAATGAAGGGATGAAAAACATCTTACTGCACATTAGGGGAGCCCGTCCTCAGGGCTCAAAGCAACTGCATCCACTGACTTCCTAAAGATCTCAGAGCTACTTTTCATAAAAACAGGCAAAGAATCAAAAACATAAGGGGCACTAAAGAGTCAGTGGAGAAGCCGACCCGCTCCTGAGTGTCTAATGAGTAGAGTGTGGTCTTCTCGTGGCCACCTCCAGTGCCCCGAATCTCTTACGCTCTCACCTTGTCCGAATGAATCGATGTTCTTCTTCAGGGTCTCTACGTCACAGGTGAACCGGGCTACTCGTCCCAGATCCTCGTCATATTTACGTTCACTAACAAAGTGCTGGACAAAGGGCAAAGAATGGCCTCCAGGTGAGACAAACAGTGTACATGGAATCCACAGCTTGCTAAGTAAGGATGAAACAATTATTTTCAATCGAATTCTTTTTATTGCTTCAAAGTCTGCTCAATGACCACAATATTACCCACGCTGGGTGACTGACAAAATTCAGTCATTTTCTTCAGGACCCAAACATAAGTGTATTTGGGAGCTTTATAAAACACTATGATGGTCAAAGCCCACTGAGTATAATCAAGAGAAACTGCAGAGAAAGGAAAAGGAATATACAGTAGAGGGCCATCTTTCCACTGTTGGCTACTCTCTCCATTGTTCCATTTTGTACAGAAGCAGAGGCTGCAGCAAAAACGCTCATAAGTTACAACATTTAAATAGATAGAAACTTCCTTAGTAAACCCACCTCACCTCTTTATAAAGCAGGATTTTTTGGTCTTTGAAATAGAAACTTCTTGAGATGGAAAATCATTCATGTGAAAAGCCAACTTTACAAATAAGAAATTTATGCTGTAAATATTTTAATCCTTTTAAGCCAACTGAACTGAGAAGTAACCTACTCCTTAGGTCAAAAACTATACTACAGAAATTGTGGGACTAAATACACATTAGAAATAAAGTGTTTCTGGGAATCTACTTCAATAAATAATTTCTAAGGTAGCCTGGAATCATTTTTTTTCCAGATGAGAAGGAGATGAAAAGGAAAAGTTGTAATTCTTCTAGATATAATTTAGAAGAAGAACTGAACCCCGTAGGGCAGCCCTCTGACTGGAGGTGGTCTAGCCCCACTTTGGATTTTCAAGGGGCAGAAGTGAATGCATCGGAACCCTTGAGAAACAGTGAAAGGGAAAGAAGAAATAAAAATTACCTCTGGCCCTCGAAGCCCTAAAGTGTCAGAGTATACCGTGGCCTAGGAAAGCACACGAACCTCTGTGACAAAGTCTTCAGGAATGTAATTATCAGTATGAGATTAAGTCTGAGACAAATCCTAGAGCTGGTTGAGCCAAAAACATAACAGGAATGACGGAAATACAATGATCTGGAAATAAGACATTTAAATTGCATAGCACCCACTTCAGTACACTGCAAATGTGGAGAGAAACAGATAGATCCTTAGTCAGCCTGCAGAAATATTTCTAGCAGCTTGTCAACCACGTGGGAAGGAGAACAGATGAAGCATGTGAGAGCCAGAATTCCCATCTAATTCCAAAGGGGTTTCCGACTTCTCCCAGATAGTTGAATGAGACTGATTTGCATCAGTGTGAAGACTTTCTAAAAAATATAGCAATATAGTGCTGAGCAGTGTGGCTCGGTTTGTTGAGTGTCGTCGGCAAAGCCAAAGGTTGCCGGTTTGATTCCCCATTCAGGCACGTGCCTGGGTTGTGGGCCCTGTAGGGTCCCGGATGGGCATGTGTAAGAGGCAACCACTGTTGTTTCTCTCCATCTCTTTCTCCCTCCCTTCCCCTCTCTCTAAAAATAAATAAAATCTTTTAAAATTTTATGTAATAGAATTTTAGTTAATCAGAAAATGGTAACTTAAAATTTGCACTGTTTGGCTATTTCACTCCAACAGAGTCGAAGGGGAAGAAGTGAGAACAACACCATGACCGAGCGTTTGCATGAAGAAGCACTGGGTCGGAATGACGGCAAGGACAACTGTAGGCCTAGGTGATCTTCCGGCTATGTTTTCATTTTACAAAGGCTGCTATATCATTTCTGCAGCAAGTACTCCTCTTAAATATGGCAATAAATCTCAAGCAGTCAGCAAGAACAGAAGTTAAAGGTGCAGGGGTAGGGAATGCCAACCCCCCTTGTTCAGACAGCTCATAGTTTATACCAGTGAGCCACGCCAACTATTTAGAATACCAGTGTCTACAACTGCCAATGAATATCCCAGCCTCTCTTGGGTTCCCATGCTTAGTCTCAGAAACATTGTTCTTTAGCTAAGAATTTAAAATGTGTAAGTGTTCGAGAACCCTAAAGATTCCACCAAAAAACTACCAGAACTGATAAATGAAACCAGTGAAGTAGCAGGTACAAAATAAATATTCAGAAATCAGTTGCTAATAACGAACTACCAGAAAGGCAAACTAAGAAAACAATCCCACTTATAGCTGCATAAAAAAATACCTAGAAATAAATTTAACCAAGGAGATAAAAAACCTGTACTTTGAAAATTATGACACTTTAGACACAAAATACCAAAGGCATTTTATAGAACTAAAACAAAAAATCCAAAAATTTATATGGATCCATAACAGACCCTAAGTAGCCAAGTAGTTTGTATTTGAAAAAAATACAAACACAGGATGGGACAAAAGTAGGTTTACAGTTGTTTGTATGAAAAATAATACAATAGTTAATAAATAAATAAGAATAAACTGTGTTTTGCCTACTCACAGCTACAAACATATTTTTGCCCTGCCTTATAACTAGGAGCACATATTGTGCTTATGGACAGGAAGAACTAACATTGTTAAAATGTCCATACTACCAAAGCAATCTATAGATTCAAAACAATTCCCATCAAAATACCAAAGGCATTTTATAGAACTAAAACAAAAAATCCAAAAATTTATATGGATCCATAACAGACCCCAAGTAGCCACAGCAATCTTGAGAAAGAAAAACAAAGTTGGAGGTATCGCACTACCTGATATCAAACTATACTACAAGGCTATCTATAGTAATCAAAATAGCACGGTAATGGCATCAAATAAGACACAGAGGCCAATGGAACAAAAGAGAAAGCCCAGAGACAAACCCACACCTTTGTGGCCAATTAATATTTGACAAAGGAGGCAAGAATGTACAATGGTACAGATAGTCTTCAATAAGTGGTGTTGGGAAAATTGGAATCATACATGCAAATAAGTGAAACTAGACCACCTTCTTACATCATAAATAAGAATAAACCCAAAATGGGTTAAAGACTTAAATGTGTGGGGGTGGGGTCAAAAAAAAAAAAAGACTTAAATGTAAGACTCAAAATGATACAAATCCTAGAAGAAAACATAGGCAGTCAACTCACTGACATTTCTCATAGCAGTATTTTTTGATATATCATCTTGGGCAAGGGAAACAAAAGAAAAATAAACAAATGGGACTACTTTAAACTAAAAAGGTTTTGCACAACAAAGGAAACCATCAACAAAATGAAAAGACAACCTACTGAATGGGAAAATATTTTCACCAATAATACATCTGATAAGGGGTTAACTTCCAAAATTTACAAAGAACTCAGACAACACCCAAAAAACCAAACACTTAGGTTAAAAAATGGGTAGAGGAACTAAAAGGCACTTCTCCAAAAAGGACATACACATGGCCAATAGACACATGAACAGATGCTCAATGTCACTAATCATCAGAGAACATAAATTAAAACCACAATGAGATATCACTTCATACCTGTCAGATGGCCACCATCAATAAATCAACAGTTACTGCTGGCCAAAGATGTGGAGCAAAGGGAACCCTCGTGCAATGCTGGTGGGAATGCAGATTAGAGCAGCCACTACAGAAAACACTATGGAGGTTCCTCAAAAAATTAAAAATGGAACTGCCTTATGACCCAGCAATTCTACTTCTGGGTATATATCCAAAATCACTCAAAACACTAATTTGAATAGATTTTAGCACCCCATGTTCACTGCAGCGTTATTTACAATAGCCTAGACATGAAAGCAATCCATATGCCCATCAATAGACAACTGGATAAAAAAGTTGTGGTACAGATATACGAGGGAATATTACTTGGCTGTAAAAAGAATGAAATCCTGCCATTAGTGACAGCATGGATGGACCTAGAGGGTATTATGCTAAGTGAAGTAAGTGAGACAGAGAAAGAGAAACACCATACGACTTCACTTATGTGAAAAATCTAAAGAACAGAATAAATGTACAAACACAACAGAAAGACTCACAGACCCAGAGAACAAACTGATGGTTGTCAGAGGGGAGAAGGGTTAGGAGACTCAGTGGAAAAGGTGAAGGGGTTAAGAAGTACAAATTGGCTGTCACAAAAGAGTCACGAGGACATAAAGTACAGCATGGGGGATATGTCAGTAATACTGGAGTGACTGTGTGTGGTGCTAGGTGGGTACCTGAAATATCAGGGGAATCACTTTGTGAGTTACATGACTGCCCACCACTATGCTGTACACCTGAAATTAATGTAAAATAATACTGAATGTCAACTATAATTGAAAAATAAAAGTTAAAAAGTAAAATAAAATGTATGAGTGTTAAACACGAGGAGCCATTATAGATTATAATATAACCAACATCTCAAATTATTCATTTTTCTTTATAAAATCAGAATTGACCAACCAACGTTTAAAATATTTACTGAATACTCATTATGTGCCAAGGTACTATGTTAGGCACGGGAGAGACAGCAGTTCCTGCCATGAGAAGTTCACAATCAACTGGGAATGACAGGTGAATCAAATGTGAATGGAGCATTAACTGCACTATGAAGGTGCAAAATAAGGGGATATGACAGGAAAATGAGGAAGGATGAGTAGGTCGTGAGTGACTGTGTGTGCTGGGAGTGGCGGGGAGGGAGGAGTGTTTTGGATGGGTGGGGCAGCCTGTGCAGCAGCCCTCTAGCAGGAGGGAACAGGACGTGTCCGTGGAAAGGAAAAGTTAATACGGCTGGAGCTGAGAACAAGGGGGCATGGTATGAAATGAGGATGGTGGCAGGGCCAGACCACGCAGAGTCCCTATGGCCCATGCTAAGGATTATAGTCTTTATTCTAAAAGCAACAGAAAGTTTCCTGTGCCCTGGCTGGCGTAGCTCAGTGGGTTGAGCAAGGGCCTGCGAACCAAATGATCGCGGTTCGATTCCCAGTCAGGGCACATGCCTGGGTTGCAGGCCAGTTCCCAGTGGGGGACTCATGAGAGGCAACCATACATTGATATTTCTCTCCCTCTCTCCTTCCCTTCCCCTCTAAAGATAAATGAAAGTTTCCTGTGAGGAACAGATTTGGAGGGATGAGAGGGTGGGGCAGTGACAAGGAGGATGGTTACAATCAGTTAAGGGGCTATTACAGAAGTCCACGAAAGAGAGAACAGTAATTGGATCAAGAACGTGGTGGGGGTGAAAAGTTCAAATGTGAGATTCAGAAAGAATCCAAGTGGACAAGGGCTGCTGATGATTTCATGTAGGAAAGGAGACATTCCCTAAGGTTTCCAGCTCGGACAACTGGATAGACGATGGATAGAGAAAGGGAAGCTGGAGGAGGGCCAGGTTTTGAAAGGAAGATCAGGAGTTCAATATATTAGCTATGGCTATGAATTATGGAGATTGCTACCTTAGCCCCCAAGGACAAGAGGAGAGGCAGAAAGGAAAGGAAATTTTACCTTGATATCAGCTCTGAGCTCAACCAACTGCTCCTCTGACATGCGAACAGCCACATCAGTCATCTTCTTCAGAAGTTCAGCTTTCTTTTGTCGGCTGAGCAAAATTTCCACTGTTGGGAAAAAGTAGTAAAACTCTTGTGATCTGCTCAACAGAATAAAGGAGAACTGGAAGTACAGGCCTTACAGGATACATGGGACAGCCAGAGGCTTAGCTGCCCAGCAACCCAGAAAATGGAAACACTGAAGGTTGGGCTTCTGCCTTCCTGAGGGACTCTGAAGGCAGTTAAAGGTAAACACTTTATGAAATCATAAAGATGCAGAAATCATTTGTCATTTCTCTTTCTCCTCTTCATCGCAAATAATTTTTTTTTATCAAGCAGCACATAAATTAAAACAAAACATGCACACTGGTAAAAAATAATTACCTAGAATAAATGAACATGAATGAAAAGTAAAAGTGTCCCTCCTACTTCTAACTTTGTGGTCCCCTCCCCAGAGGAAACCACTATTAATTTTTTATGTATACTTCCAAATATATTCTATGCATACATAATATATACTTCTCTCCTTTTCCCTCTCCTCACACACGGGTGTGTATCAAATGCATGGTCTCTCCTTTACTTTAGCTAGCCATTTTTACTTGATATATCTTGAAGTCCAACCCTTATTAATACATTGACTCTCCCTCACTGTTTAACAGCCACTTAGGATTCAACTACATGGATATACCACAATTATTTACCAAGCTCCTTGATGATGAATATTTAGGTCGTTCACAGTCTGTTAAGAAGCATCTCCTGCCTTGGCTGGTATAACTCAGTGGATTGATGAAGGCCTGTGAACCAAAGGGCTGCTGGTTCAATTCCCAGTAAGGGCACATGCCTGGGTTGTGGCCCGGGTCCCCAGTGGGTAGCGTACGAGAGGCAACTCATAGATGTATCTCTCACACATCAATGTTTCTCTCCCCCTCTCTCTCCCTCCTTCTCCCCTCTCTCTAAAAATAAAATCTTAAAAAAAAAAAAAAAGATTCTCTCTTTCTCTTTAACCTCTGGCATTTTAATTATGACGTGTCTTGGAGTGGGCCTCTTTGCATTCATCTGGTTTGGGACTCCTGTGCTTCCTTGACTTGCATGTCTATCTCCACCAAATTAGGGAAGTTTTCTTTCATTATTTTTTCAAATAAATTTCCAGTATCTTGATAGTTCTCTTCACCTTCTGGCATCCCTATGATGCAAATGTTGGACTTCTTGAAGTTGTCCCAGAGGCTGCTTATACTAACCTCATTTTTTTGGATTCCTTTATTCTTCATGTTCTTCTGATTGGTTGCTTTTTGTTTCCTTATGTTCCAAATCATCAATTTGATTCTTGGCTTCATCCACTCTACTGCTATTTGCCTGTAAATTGTTCATTTCAATTGGTGTATCCTTCCTTTCTGACTGGATCTTTTTTATGCTGTTGAGGTCCTCACTAAGTTCCTTGAGCATCCTTATAACCAGTGTTCTGAACTCCGCATCTGATAGATTGCTTATCTCCATTTCGTTTAGTTCTTTTTCTGGGGTTTTGATCTGCTCTTTCATTTGGGCCCTGTTTCCCTTTTTCCTCATTTTGGCAGCCTCCCTGTGTTTGTTTCTATGTATCCTAATACATATGAATTGCTGTGACTCCGTG
>PVKM010003425.1:0-40353 GCA_004027735.1 Carollia perspicillata | reverse complement strand
CCTATCACCCAAGCTGGGTACTTGAGGTGTCCCCTTTGTGTGGGCTGAGTACACCCTCTTGTTGTAGTTGAGCCTTGGTTGCTGTTGGCAGGTCAATGGGAGGGATTTACTCAGGCCAGTCAGCTGCAAGGACTGGCTGTGACCACTGACCACCAACCTCTGTCCTCCATGGTGGGTCAGCTGTGTGAGGGCAGGGTGGTGGCGCTCCGATGTAGTTTTTAGCTGTCCACTGGGTGCACAGGCTCTGAGTTTTCCTGGGTGGTACAGGCCAAGGTCAGCCCCCACCTGTGTTTTGCCCAGGGCCACAATATATGAGCTATACAGCAATCTGAGATGGCTGCTACTTGTGCTGGGCTTGGAGATTCCCAGGCAAAGCCAAGCTGTGAATCTAGGCTGGCTGCTGCTAGTGCTGGGCCTGGGGCTCACTGAAGCCAGCTCTTGCTTGTTTGATAGGATTTAGGAGCCCAGGCCAGCCACTCAAATGGAAAAGCAGCTTGGGCGGACCCATAAGTTGGGTGGGGCAGAGTCTCCCAGGATCTCCTTGGCAGGTCAAACAGTGTTAGCCAGGTTGATGGAGTCTCAGATGTGGCACCAGCCTGTGGGCTTTGTGGCTCTGCAGGGGGAGGGCTCAGAAAAGGGACAGTGGCCTGTGCTCAGCCCAATGCCTGACACTTCAGCCTCTCCCAGTATGCCACTGATGACCTCAAGCTGCCACCCAGGTGCTAGAGCTCAGAGGGAATGAGTCTGAGTAGGTGAGTCCATATGTGGGCTTTTTAAGAGGAACTCCTGGGGGCTCTAGTAGTTCCTTCTGCTGACTCAATCTCCACTGGTTTTTGCAGCCAGAAGTTGTGGGGCCTTCTCTTCCTGGCACTGGAACCTTGGGCTAGGGGTCTTGGTGTGGGGCTGGGACTCCTAGCTTCTGAGATAGCCCTCTCGAATTTTTATTCACCATGTGTGGGTGTGGGACCAGCCTATTCTATGTCTGCACCCCTACTACCAGTCTGGATGGATGTGGTTTCTTTAATTCTGTAGTTGTCAGACTTCCATTCAACTTGATTTCTAACAGTTCTGAGTGATGGTTACTCTATATTTTAGTTGTAACGTTGATGTGGTTGTGTGAAGAGGTGAGCCATGTCTGCCTATGCTGCCATCTTGCCAAACAATAATAATTTTAAAAAAATTTAAAAGAAACCTCTCAGAGTGGATAGTAGGGGCTACAGAGGATATGGGCAAAATCATCCCTCCTAGGAAGTAGAACTAGGGGCTGCCAGATGAACCAAGGAAATTTCTCTTACACCAGGACAGGGACTCTACTATTCTTGTCCAGTAAGATTTGATCATCGCTTTTCTTTTTTTAAAAGTATTTTTTTAAAAGATTTTATTTATTTATTTTTAGACAGAGGGGAAGGGTGGGAGAAAGGGAGGGAAACATCAAGGTGTGGTTGCCTCTCACACACCCTCTACTGGGGACCTGGCCCACAACCCAGGCATGTGCCCTGACTGGGAACAGAACCAGTGACCCTTTGGTTCACAGGCTGGCACTCAAGACACTGAGCCACACCAGCTGGGACTGACCATTGCTTTCCTGAGTGGGAATTTTTACTATGACTATTTATTCTTTCTCTACCAGCGTAATATTGGAAGAGGGAACATTTCACTTCTAGTTTATGGGGCCCCAGGCTGCAATGTGCCTTATCCAGACCTGTTCAAAGGTATGAAAATTCCCCAGAAGTCCAGGACTTTCAGCTGAATATACTGACTAGATGAGATTTTGGAAGTGAGGCCACTGAGGAGGAGGTGAGTGTATTCTCATTTTAGGAAAAAGAGGGATATTGGGGACGGACTGCAGCAAAGACTGTTAGTGACTTATCCACTCTCCTCTTCATCCTACCAGAAGTTCCATGTTTTTGGGCACCAACCTGCTTAGGTGAAAATCTTCAGTTCCTGACTTGCTATAAATAAGACAGTCATGTAATACAGTTTGGCCACTGAGATCCAAGCAGAACCCACAGGGCGAGGTCTAGAGGAAAGCTCTTTAAAGGAGCCTTAGCCAGCATGTAACACTTTGCCCCTCCTTGACTGGAGCCTCTGACCATACACACACCCTAAGGATGACTAGAGAAGGAGAGAGAAGCCTGGGTCCCTCGTGTCATTTTGGAGATGCCCTTTAGCCCTGGATCACTTACCTTTGGACCTTTCATTTCATGAGAGAAAAATAAATTCATGTATTTTTAGGCCACTCTGTTACATGTAATCAAACTCAATTCCTAACTGTTACACTACTGAGAAATTGGCCACATTTATTTTACAAAAAACAAAATTTTCAAAGAGCTACATTAGGTATTCCAGAGAGCTGAACCTCTTTAGTAAGTTTTCTTAGACTGATTGCCCCCCACGGGTAGCCCATACCTGTGTCAGGTTAATCAGTAAGGGCACCTGTCCCAGTAAGTCAGGAACGTGCCTATATAAACACCAAAGCCCAGAAGCTACAAATGATGTATTGGTCTGCCTCCCAAGATAAAAACCTACTTGCTATTTGTATCAAATTCACTTTCTCTCAGCTCCAGCACTCTAGGATTCTAAGATGGAGAAAATTTGTTGAGTAAAGATTTCTACATATATCAGATTAACTCAGAGAACCTAATTATATATGACTTTAGACGAGCCGCACCTTTTTCTTCATTGATGAAATGGAAAAAAAAGAAACCTTCGGTACTTTATAAAGTTGATATAAAGATCATATACGAGTAAAAAAAAACTCTGGATGGTGAAGCACTCTAAACATATAAATTAATAAAACTATAATGTATATTTTAAAAGCAGCACTTCCTTGATAATATTGGTAAATGAGTAATTATATTAGTGTCATTGCAAACCAGGATTTTTAGCACGGGAGAAAGGAGACATAGATATAAAATTGATGAAGTTAAGTAAAACTGTAGCTCTGAATTTGATAAAATAATATTGGCCATGAACTGATAATTGGTTGAATTATCAACCAATGGTTATGGTTGAATTATCAACCAGGGTTATGGGAGTTAATTATATTAGCCTCTCTATTTGAAATACATTAAAAGTAAGAACTATGTCTTCTTACCAGGTTTTTGTTATCCGAACCTTCATCTTCAAAAAGAATACAAAGAACACATAAGTATATGAATGGACTAAAACTGTCACATTTAGAAATTTCAGGATATACCACCCAATTTAAACGAAATCTCACCTCTGAAAAAAAGTAGGTAACATCTCTGCTATGTATTGAACCTTCCAGGTTAAAATGAATCACAACTGAATTCAGCTCAGTGCTTCAGAGTTGCCTCCTCTGGTCCATGACCAGAGGCAGAAATGATTTAATTGTGAGTCATCATCTCAACCTATTTCCATTCTTACCAGTTTAAAAGCAGGTTCAAAGAAACAGCCTTCTTAATTACAGATCTGGCATCCAGTGCATGAAAGTAAAACCTGCTGCTGAAAAGCCCCAAATTAATGCCACTGTATAAGCTGCAGCTGACATTTCCTTCCTTTCATGCAGCTGTAGGCACATCTTTGACCTATACTTATAGAAACTGCCAAAAAGGTATTTATTCTTCCATATAAAACCTCAAAAAATTACCCAAGTTAGATTCTATTTCTCCAGAATCTACTTCAGTAAGCTTTCAAGGAACCCTAGTCAAGGTATCTTGAACCCTCAGCCCACGGCCTTTTCCTCTACCCAATGCTAACAGACACCGAGTAAAAACTGTCCTACAAACCAAGGAAACAGAGCTCTGAGACGGGGAGTGACATGAATGTGTACACTAAATAGAGGCAGCCTGGTGAAGTCTCTTCTGATTATGCCAAAGGAATTCTTTAATCAGTGGACAAACAAATAAATACTTAAATAAATCAAGCAAAGGTGCCTGAGGGAGACTTTGTGTTCCTAAGTTGATGCAGTGGTGGCAGACACCATGACAGTCTCTTATACATGGAACTCTACATCTAAAACATTAAAATTTGGAAATATTTTAAAAGCAGGCTCTTGTAAAGCTGTCTGCCTGAAAAAATTCATATGCCAGTACAGTACAACTACTCAAGATTGTTGAACTAAATATACAGTTCAAACTCTGGTTGTGGCGTTTATATTGAGCTTTTGTTATAGGGGTCAAGAGGCAAGTACCTACTAAGTGGTAAGATCTTTAATTAAAGATGAGTCTTACTTGCTTCGGCTTTCACTTTGTCCATTTCAGCGAGCAATGCCACTTCTCGATCCATTAAACTAAGAAGGGATGACAAAAAAAAAAGGTTTGATCAGACACTTGAAACAGAAATAACACATTGTAATAGTGCAGAAAGACTTAGGGAGTCTGTTCACTAAAAGCGTACTACCAAGTAAACACTGTGTGGATCACAAGGAAATTCTATTACCCTCAGTAAAGAATATTTTAAGGATTCCAATAAACACACCTAATTCTTTTATTTCTGTATATTACAGTAGACCAGTAGATGGCAGTAGCAAGCTAGCAAACACATTTCTTAGTAGACTGCTTAAAGCAAAAGTCCTTATGGAAAAGAAAAGTCCTTATGTGAGTACACATATGTACTCACATATTTTGTATTTTATATTTTGGCCTATAAAGTTCGACAGCTTTGCTTCTAATGGATTTACCAGGCAGTACTCCAGCTGGAGTTTTGAAATACCCACAATTAAAATTTGTATACCTACAACATTTTGCCACAGTTGTACCAAGTCTACCGGCACTATGAAGGGTAGTCAAATTCGTTCTGGTTTTGGGTAAACATTTACTAGTAATCGAGAAATACAGGATCAAAGTTTTCTGGTAGGCTTTTTACAGAAAAAGAACATTAAATTGACAGCACCTTTTCCACGGCAAATGTACACGGCACAAACAGCTTTTCCACATCCTTACAAAAGAGCCCACATGGTAGGACGCCCTAGGATTCAACCTCTGAATGCAATTAATTTTTCCTTACCATTTTCAGTTTTGCTTAGTGGACAAAAAAAAAAATCTAAAATTTTAGTATCTATGCAACCATGAAATGTTCCAACTTTCTTTCAAATTTGGAATTCATTCTGATTTCTCCTTTTGAATGGGAATATAATTACAGGGTTAATAAAAATTCCACTCGTTTCTTGCTATGAAACCAATCATACACACACACGTATACTAATTCAGTTTAGCTCAGGTTGTAGTTATGTTAGCATAAAGTAGTTAATACTTGAGACTACAATGTAAGATATACAAAAAAGTATAAGGCAGGGATATTTCCTCAAGAAGTAAAATCCTTCATAGTGAAGTGTCAGAGAACATAGGTTTGATAGTCATTATGCATAATGTTAATGAATGGACTTGGGACAAATTTGGTTGGCATATTAATCCAAAAGCACCAGACTGCAGGAAGATACAACTTTTGTGGGGTAGCAATATTTTGTTAGGAATGTGTTTCCCAAACCTTGGCAAGATCTTGCTCCAAGAACTCTAGCCGCATTTGTAATACCTAAAAGGCAAAACAAAAGCACAGCTGAGACAGGAGCTGCTGCCTGGGGTTGGATGTGACTTCTCTTCTGTTGCTGAATCACCATAAGATGCAGGTGACAAATTTATCTCTGACAAAGCTTGTAAACTATTTATTACAAGGCTTCAGCAAACAAGTAAGCTTTTTGTAATTATGTTAATAATTAATATTTCTAACAATCTTAATTATGAAAAGTAGACTGTCATATGACCTTACTTTTAGCAAGGAAAAAAATAAATTTTGCCCTGTCACAATCAGACTTTTTTTGGGCATTATGAGCTAGTACATTGTGATGGCACTTTTTTTCCCTGAGAAAAAGCATCCATTTAAATAAACTTCGTTCGTTGCTTGATTGATTCACGAGAGATCATGAGAAATTTTTAGGGCAGTGCATGGACAACCATACAACCACTCCATTAAAAAATTAGTTTACATTTTTATGCCAAAAAATACTGAAGAGCAGTAAGCACTCTGTTTCCTTTCGTTTTCAGGTTGTCTTCTACTGGTGACATATACTGAGAGGCCCTGTGGTGTCGGCCACACATTAGACAGAGGAACCTACTAGTCAGCTAAAGCCGTCAGGGTATTTTCTCAGAGGAAAGCTTGATGAGTATTTGCAGTTTTGCCATTAAATTTTTCACAGGCCTTTAAAATACAAAAATGAGTAAATGTTAAAACACATGTGGTATGTTTGACATTAAGCTTTTGATTGCTGAGAAGTCCAATTTGAAGGCATCCATCTCTAACAAACATACTGCCAGCTACCCAACTAGATAAAAAGCCAAGGAGCTCCCCCTACCCTCCGCATGGAGTCCCCCTCTTAGAAAGCCCTGGGTGACCTAGATAACTGACCACTGGAATGATCCTGCTTTCCCTCTGCACTTTAATTTCCCTCTTATGTTTTAAATTCATCAGTAAAGAATGAACCTGCAAAACCCTAGGCCCCCACACTTTAACCCAATAAAGGAAGAATCCCAGGTGTCCTTTCCCCCCACTCCACCTTGCAGTGTGGCCCTGGGAGTGCCCCTTCCCTCCAGAACCTGTGCATAAGAAGTCTTGTTTTTTCAAAGTTTCTGGATATTGTTGCTGAGGTGCATTTTGCAACCATAAGAACCACAAGGGCCAGTCCAGCCATGGGCTCATGTGGGGGACTGCCACTGCTCTCGGGCATTGCTAGCTGATGGCACCACTATTAATAGGCTGAGACCAATACAAAATATATAATAACTTTCTTAGTAAAAATACATCACATAATGTAATATTATAGTTGTATAGAAGAACAACCATATTTTTACGTCATTCATACTAAAGCATTTAAGGGTGACATGTCATGTCTCCAATTTCCAAATGGTTCCACCAAAACACACACAAACACACACACAGAAAATACACTGATCATTGTACTACCAACATTTCTATTTCTTAAAAGTTTTCATAACAAAAAGTTGGGGAACTATGTGCATTACAAAATAAATAGAGAAGGTGGGAAGAGTTCACAAGTGGGAAGTAGGCTAAGCATAAAGATAAACAGCAGGGAGGGGACAATGGGGGGAAGGGGGAAGGGTTTTCAGGAACATCTGTGAAGGACACATGGACTAAACCAAAGGGGGTGGGTGGGATCAGGGGTGGGAGGTGGGGATGGCTGGAGTTGGGGGGAGTGGGGAGGGGAAATGGAGACAACTGTACTTGAACAATAAAGAAAAATTAATAAAAAAGAATAAATAGCAGAGCAATTTTTTACAGTTAAAAACAACAATTTACTATAATACAATTAACAACAAAGAAAGTTAAACTAAAGTTTCCCACCTGTACCTAAGCTAAACAGTGGTCCCAATGTGGATCTGTGGCCAAGAGATTCAAAAGTACCTGTACCTCGAGGTAACAGGGTTTCGACGCTGTAAATGCAAGCAATGGCTCCCCTCAGAGTCTGACAGGGCCGTTCAGACTGTCACACTTTCTGCTGCCCTGCTCACTCCAATCCGTGAGGCTACTAAGCTTGCAACTGTTCCCTTAAGGCTCTCCTGAATAGAAAGACACCATAAGAAGCATCTGATATTCTGGATTTTGAAACTGCTACTGTAATTCAGCTAAATATTGCTGGCACTCTGTTTAGAAAGGACTTAGGTCTTATTAAGCCTGGACCTTATAGAGTATAGAGAATTTCCACATCTTTTCTTCAATCATGAAAGATGGCTTTAAATGATTACTCACCATTACTAAGGAAAAGTACTGGTAAATATCAGAATGTTCTGTACTTCCTTCCCTCCTTACCCGTACTTTTTATCACCTTCACCATTTGCTCAATTTACTCTAAAGCTTTTGTGTAATTTAGCTGCTCAGAATAGGAGTTTCTGTATTATTATCCTTCATATCTCTATGCTATATTTTGTCTATTGTTCAAAGCTAAGCCCTTTAATTATTATATTTAACATGCAGCTTACTGATTCTAGCTCTCGCCTTCAGTACCAAAGAACTGTTTGTTCACTATCATTTGTCTATGGTTGTTGCATTAGAAAGCAATGTTATAATGGAAACACAATCTGGCAATTCCACAGCCAATGATTTCATAGGATAATACTCTAAGCCACTCAATAATGTTCTTAGAAAACATTTGCACTTGATTTTATTTGCTGAAAACCTAAAACCTATTTATTCTAATTCCATTAGCCAACCAAAGCAGAACTCTGAGCAAAGCCAATGCAAACACCTTCACTTCTCTGAAGACACTTCCCTCTTCACATAATAAAACAACCAAAAAAAGAGCATTGTCAGGAGTTTTTATTAGCAGAGAATTAATGATACTTCATGTGTTTTGTAAAATCCCATGCTCCCCACTCTAGCCTTACTCGAGCATGGTACAAACATCTGGGCTCAAAATAAAAACAAAAAATACCAGTTAGGTAGCCAGGTCGTCATAGAGAGCTGAAGAACTGGGGAGCAGCTTTTAAGAAGTTGGAGTGTGAGCATAAGCTGTTCTTGTGGGACAGGCCCTCAGTGAATAACCGTTCTTTCTGTTCTTTTCCAGTCGTCAAAAGCATCTGAATTCTGCAGTAATACTGGGGACCATATAACTCAATAACATTTTACGGTACATTTAGGAAAAAAAAACCCAGCAGCAATCTAGATTACCAAGAAGTTTATTATTCAGCTTTCTAGTTGGTAAGAAAAACTGGTTAGAGTTAAGCCACATAATGAGTGCCTGATGAGTATCCTCATTTGAAACTGTGATCTATTTTTTTGAATCCTCTCTCTGGGCAATTGGAAAATACAGGCAAACAGATACCTGGTAAGACACAGAAAAAGGAAGCATGGTATAATAGAAAAGTGTCGCTTAACGCCAAACATGACTTTGGGGAATGTATTTTCTTCTGTGCCCATCTCTTCTCACCTATAAAATGGGTTTAATACTACAAGAGATATCGTTATATCGTAACATATACAGCAGCGATATTGTGCAGGAAAGCTTCTGACATACATTAACAGCTCAAAGATGGCAGCAGCAATTATTCTAATTGTCTGTACTAATCTTGATTTCTCAGTTTCCGAATATCTATTTAGTAAAATGCCTCCATAATAACTCTGATAAATATTATACAGTCCAGATTCATTGTCTAGAAATTCTTAAATAAGCACACACACAGTAACACAGTATAGGCAGTTATACAGACATGAATCTAAGATAACTTGAAGTGAAAAGAATGCATTACAAAATTTCAGTCTCAGTATGATTACAACTATTAAAATTATGTATGAAGATAGCTAAAGCACCCAAGGAAACAGAGAAAATTATGTGTTACGGTGGTAGAATTGTATGACTTTCATTTCTATTTTAAAAAAACTATTGTTATAATTAAGAGAAATACAGTAAAAATAAGAGAGAAAAATGGAACCTTGAAAAACAGAATTCAGATTCTTTCGTCAAACGCTTCCATTCTACCTTGGTCTCTGCCTTTATGCCGCACAGCTTTCTAGTACACGCTGTCCCTTAATGCACGCTGCACCGCAGTCCCTACGAGTCCCTTCTATCCCCTTGCTTGTATCGTATTTCCTAAGTGCAGTATTCTGTCCCCATTCTTTCTGCCAATGTAAATTCCATGCCTCTTTCAAAGCTTGATAATGATTCATTTCCTCCAAGAAATCTTTTAATTGACTCCATTCCAAGTGAACTTTCCCTTAATCTTCGTACCTTTCCCACAACTAAAATCTGACCTGAAGAATATCTGAATCACAAGTCACTCCAAGTTGGGACTTAAGAAATGTAATATAAGATCTTATGAATTACAAAATTTTTTAAAGAATGAATATTTGGATGGAGTATTCCTTCTTACAGTATTATTTTTGAACTATAAAAATAATTAAAAGGCTTCCATAGGCTCGGTCAAAATCTCAGTCCTCGTTCAATTCTGTTCCACAATGACTGCATTCCTCAGTCCCGGAACTCTCCCACAGTGGGGTTTCTCTGTTACGTAGCTTTATAAAGCTGAGGAGGAAATAACATATATGACATGTACCATAATCCCCAGCCTTCTTCCCAAGCTTTAGTGGGGAAGTGAGCCATCAACGATGGATGGAAGGGAGATCATAAGGTTACTGGAAGTCAGAAATCATAGACTCGAATATTGAGTCTGCAACTTAAGATATCATGTTAGGCAAATCACTTAATCTAAGGCTCAAATCCCTGCCCCCTTTTCAAAGATTTTACATATTTTTAGGGAGAGGGGAAGGGAGGAAAAATGAGAGGGAGAGAAACATCAATCGGTTGCCTCTCCCACACCCCCTACCAGGGACTTGGCCTGCAACTCAGGCACATGCCCTAACTGGGAACTGAACCAGTGACCTTCTGGTTTGCAGAACAATGCCCAACCCCCTGAGCCACACTAGTCAGGGCTCAAATCCTTTTTAATGGTAAAACAGATTTGATAGTAAAGTAGAATAAAAAATTCCTGTATATATATAGATAAATATGTTTATCTTTATATGTTTGTTTGGCAAAATGTAAACTAATTTTCATGTCAGTAGTTATTTCCAGACATGATTAAAAAGTTAAATTTTATTTATTTATTTATTTAAACAGTTAAATTATTAAATCAAAGAACACTGAGACTCATGGAGCTAAGTACTAGTAGAAATAAGGCATTAATACCCTAAACATAAAAAAATTGAAGAATTTAAAACTATAGAATGAGATGTACATTTTTTAATAATACATCAGCCCATTCCTTTATTTCTGTGCTTTTTTGACATTTTTGAAAGTGCTCTTATTCATAAAATGATTCCAGCATCTCTGTATAAACTTTAAATGCAAGGATCTGAAAGTCTTTGGTAAGACCACTGGTAGCTTAATATAAGAAGAAAAGAGTGCCTCAAGAAAAAGGAACTTTTCTAAAGTCAATGAGAAATCAGCTAGAAAAATTTTCAAAATCTTAAGTACAGACTCACATTGATTGACCGTATGTGCTGTAAATTGCCAATTTCTTGATAGTCCTTTTCTCCCACCCGTTTTCCCCTTTTGTAAGTACCTTCTGACTTTCAGTAAAGTAGGAATTTTTATTGAAAAGGCAGGCTGAGTGTGTGTCCTGTGTGTATTTTTCACCAACACATGACAACCACCCAGAGCAGTGTCTGTGTTCTGGCTTCACGTTCCACTCCACGCTCCGCTCCTTAACAGCCTTACACCGAAGTCCACTAACAGCTCCACGATGTCAGACAAATTCTATTAGTAAGACAGTAAGCTTAGGTCCAGAGATGATTATTACTGAATCATCAATATGAACAGATTTTTAAGTGTTATATACTAGAAAGCTTCTGATTTTACTCTCCCATAGGTGTATGTCAGTTTTCATTTGGCCTTGAAGTGAAAGCAGTTATCAGTGTAATTCCCCTAGTGCCCTGTTCTTTTGGCTACAACCAACACAAAAAATGCTTCCTAAGTGACAGTAACTCCAAGCTCTGGTTCAGTGCCAAACGGAATTAGCTCACCTGCCAATTATGTCTTGAACTAACAACTACAAGGGGCACTGAAATAAGGTAGTTTAAAAACCCAATCAGCCATACAGAAGGATTTTATACCAGCAGTAAAGGGCAGGTAATCTCTTTCCTCAAGTTAAATTGACCTGGTTGCTGTGTCTGCTAATCAATCCTAAATACACAGTTCCCAGGCAGGAAACCATTGCATTTGTCATTTATTGAAGGAGGCTCCCCCTGGCTACGTTCCAAGTCAACAGGAACTCACAAATCTCTCTCCTGGAACTGTGTTTCCTGCTCCAGGCTGGTTCTGAATGGAATCAGATCCTGTGGCTAAGTAACCAGTAAGCTAAACAATCACGGGAGACCAGAGGCTTATCAAGGCAACGTTGTGATGACCTACTTTTAGCACTTTATTCTTTTCCAAATGAGCCAACAATATCTGATATGATCATAATCCAGGGCAAAGGGCATAATGCTTCCTCACAGAGGTGCAGAAAGAGAAGAAATCAGTTACCTAGAAAAATTTCCACAAGTTAGAACTTAATTTAAGGTAAGTTTGGAAGAATTAGTTGAATTTAGGTAAGTACAAGGATATAGGAGAGCATATTAGGCTGGGAAAGTGGAAAAGGAAGTGGGAATGTTAAGTTTTTGAGACACTGGGTAATGTGACTAGAGCAAAAATGTTTGTAAAAAAAAATACTAAAGAGCCCTGGCTGGCACAGCTCAGTGGATTGAGTGCTGGCCTGCGGACCAAAGGGTCGCTGGTTTGATTCCCAGTCAGGGCACATGCCTGGGTTGAGGGCCAGGCCCAGTGGGGGCCACATGAGAGGCAATCACGCATTGATAGTTCTCTCTTTCTTTCTCCCTCCCTTCCCCCTCTCTGAAAAAAATAAATAAAATCTTTAAAAAAATACTAAAGATATGACATTAAGTTTTTAGCTATACAAGTAAAAACTGAAAGGGGAAACTTGGGATTCAGGACAAAGCATTGGTAGACTAGTACATAAATTACCTATCCTAAAACTACTTTTTGGTTATAATGGTTTAATGGCCCATTCTACAATCTGTAAATGAAACACAAAGGGGTCAGTAACTTTTTGGAGGCTTTATTCGGCATCTTTGTTAATTCACTCCTCTTCAAGTCCAGAGAACAGGAGGCCTGAGGCTACCCATACTCCTCTTGTCTGCTGTGGCATAAAGTAACCAGACTAAGTTTGTGAACAGAGACACAGTTGAATGTGACGTAAGAGAATGTGAGAGGCAAGAAAACTGATGGTTGGGAGGAAGGGTGGTATAGGTTCTCTCTATTCATGAATACTTCCTCTCATTTTTCAGAGATCCAGGCAAGTCTTATAAATAAGCAGAGCAGACAGTCCTCTATCCCAAAAACATCACCTTGCTGCTTTTCTTCCCATCATTTTACCTAATTTGCTCCTTACGTCTTTTCTAGTTTCAAAAAAGCCCCTTATAAAAATGCAAATGCAGCCCTGGGTGGTGTAGCTCAGTGGATTGAGTGCGGGCCTGCGATTGGATTGCAGTTCGATTCCCAGTCAGGACACATGCCCGGGCTGCAGGCCAGTTCCCAGCAGAGGATGCACGAGAGGCAACCATACACTGATGTTTCTCTCCCTCTCTCCTTCCCTTCCCCTCTAAAGATAAATAAATAAAATCTTAAAAAAAAATGCAAATGCATTCCAGAAAGGAGTTAGGTTTAAACATCAATTAACACCTAGTATCTAATAATTAAAATAACTTTGGTATTTTAGAAAAACATTAGAATATACTTCTCCCCCATGAAAGATTCTATAATCAGGTACATTCGAGCAACATCACGTAGCTCAGCTCCCTCTTCTAGATTCACAACGCACATTAACATTTTAAAGGCACTAGAAGTCCAGTAATAAAACTTTTGTTAAAAGTATTTTAAAATCTCTTTAACTACTAAACTGTATTTCCTCTACAGAATATCTATTAATATATATTTAAGATATTGAGCATCTTTTGGTCAGTTTGAAAAACACAAAATTAAAACAACTGGTAATAAAGCACAAAGAGACCATGAGGGTGCGTGCACTAGGAAGGATGAAAAAGGTAGGAAAACAAAGACAGATCTTTTCTATGTTATAATTTTATTCAGAAAAATCATGTCATTGATTATAGACCCCTAAAGAAAGAATGCATGACCCACTCTATAATTATTTGTCCCTTTCTGAACAATATGAACCTCGGGTCCATTTCTAGAGCATTAGGAGTTCTCTGTCCCACTCATTCCCACACTCTGGCCAAAAGCAGTAGAGCAAAGCAGAAAGCTGAATCTACCATAGGAATTTTAACCTCCCCACTATGTAGAGTAGTTAGCAGCCAGGAATTAAAGATCTTGGTGAACGGCTGCCCATCTTTATAAATGACTGTTTTTGTGCTACTAATATCAAATGCAACTTACCAGCTCTGCAATTCAGCAAAAGCTTGTTTCATTTTCTTAATGGAAGCATCCATCTCTTCTTTCACTATAACTCGATATCGTGCAAGAGACACTGTGCAGCGCTGGAGGTCTTTCACAGATTTTTCAATATTGGAACCTTGGGAAAATTCCCAAAGATTAGTTTTATAAAGCATAGGTAACTTGAAAGACGGATCCGAACACCTAAGCATGTCAAGTAACAAACGTGTGGACTATGAATGTTTCCTATAGGGCCACCTTCTTCAACAAAACACTCATGTTTTCATAGATTTAAAAATATAATAAGTACCCTGGCCAAGACAGAGTAATAAGAATTTAATTCACCCCCCTGTCTTATACAACTAAACACACACAGTATCTGAAACAATGGTTTTCAGACAGTGGACCACAGGCGGTACTTTTTCCCTGAGAAAACGGAAACAAAAGAAGTGAGGTCTATGATTGCCCCAAGAGAGTTTCCAGGCTGCAGGGCAAAGAGGAGAGCTCCTAAACTGAGCCAGGAAACCTCCCTGAATTGAGGGGACGGCACTGAGAATTCAGGGAGGCCAAGGTTAGAATTCTCAAGGCAGAGTACTGGAGAGGAGAGAGCTACACAAAGATGAGAGAGTTGTACAAAGATCTACAGAGGATTCTGAATGCATGAGAGTGAGGAAACTACTCCGGACAAGGAGAAGAACCACTGGAAAGAGCAGGGGAAACAGTGAACCCCCAGAGCTCACCCAGGAACAGTTGTTTTGGTTTTTTTTAGTCCTTACCTAAGAACATGTCCATTATTTTAGAGAGAGAAGAAGAAAAAAAAAAGAGAGAGAGAGAGAGATCAAGATCAAACGGCCTTCTTCTGTACTCACCCCAACCAGGGATTGAACCTGCAACCCAGGCATGTGCTCTGACTGGGAATTGAACTGGCAACCCCATGTTGTACGGGACAACACTCCAACCAACTGAACCACCCTGCCGGAGCCAGGCCGGAAATAATTCATTTTCACACCAGCCAGAGTGGGGCACTAGGTACAGCACTCTGAAATGCTCACTAATGAGTTAAAATTAGCTCCAGAATAAAGGGTACTCTAGTACCAACCAACGAAGCTTAAAAGCAAGTTTCCAACTGTTTCCAAATAACAATCCCAGAACAAATCACAAGAATATTTTTAGAAATACAAAAATATCTAGCAATCAACGAAACAAAACTTATATCTGGCGTCTGATAAAAAATTACTAGACATATAAGAGGTAGAAATATATAACCCATAATGAAAAGTCAATGAACACAAACTGATGTAGAAATGACACAGATTCAGAGTCAAGTAGATAGAATATCAAACAGCAAATATAATCAGCTACTGTGTGTTCAAGAAGGTAGAGGGAAGCATAAGCATGTTAAGGAGAGACGTGGAAGATATTTTAAAGACCCCAACTGAACCTCTAGAAACGCAAAAAAAACAATGACTAAGATAAAAAATACACTAGGTAGAATTAACAGAAGGTTAGAAACTGTTAAGAAAAATATTAATGAATTTGAAGACAGTATATTTAGAAACTATCCCAAATGATTAGATGAAGACATAGGTAGATACACTTTTCCTTCTCACACAACCAAAACAAGGATCGTTTAAAAATAAAAAAATTTAGAAATCCATAAAATCGAACTGTATGGAAGTCCAACAATCAAGGAGTTAAAGAAGAAACATCATCCAGATCAGTAGGAGGGGCAAATATGGCCAGGCAGGTAGAGAGGACACACAGCAAGATGACGGCTGGCAGACCAGGTGGTCCCACATTCACATGCGGATAAGTGGGAAACACTGGGGAGCAAGACAGACCACGCAACCCAGGGTTCCAGCGCTGAGAAAGAAAGCCTCATAACCTCTGGTTGTAAAGACCTGTGGGGGTTGCAGCAGTAGGAGAAAAATTCTGTCTCACAGGAGAGTCTGTTGGGGGTAGCCCACGGTATCCTAGAACATACACGAGCTCACCCACCCAGGAATCAGCACCTGAAAGGGCACAATCCGCTTTTGGGAAGCAAGGGACGCGACTGAAAGCAGGGTGAGAGCCAAGCAAGCAGCATTGTTCCCTCTCTGACCCTGCTCCCAAATACAGTGCCACAGTGCGGCAAACTGGATTGCCCCACCCTAGCAAACACCTGAGGCTTCACACCTTATGTTGTAACAGGTGCACAGAGACAAAAAAATATGGCCCAAATGAAAGAACACATCAAAACTCCAGGAAAAGAACTAAGCAATGAAAAGATAGCCAACCTATCAGATGCAGAGTTCAAAACACTGGTAATCAGGATGCTCACAGAAATGGGTGAGTACGGACACAAAATAAAGGAAGAAGTGAAGGATAAACAAAATGAAATAAAGAAAAACATACAGGGAACCAACAGCGAAGGGAAGGAAATAGGGACTCAAATCAACAATTTGGAACAAGAGGAAGAAATAAACATTCAACCAGAACAGAATGAAGAAACAAGAATTCAAAAAAAATGAGAAGAGGCTTAGGAACCTCCAGGACAACTTTAAATGTTCCAATATCCAAATCATAGGGGCGCCAGAAAGAAAAGGGGAAGAGCAAGAAATTGAAACCTATTTCAATTGGAAGGAGAACTTCCCCAATCTGGCAAAGGAAATAGACATGCAAGTCCAGGAAGCTCAGAGTCCCAAACAAGTTGGACCCAAGGAAGCACATACCAAGTCACGTCATAATTACATTACCCAAGATTAAAGATAAGGAAAGAATCTTAAAAAGCTGCAAGATAAAATGTGACAGTTACCTACAAATGAGTTCCCATAATACTATCAGCTGATTTCTCAAAAGAAACCTTGCAGGCAAGAAGGGGCTGGAAAGAAGTATTCAAAGTCATGAAAGGCAAGGACCTACATCTAAGATTGCTCTATCCAGCAAAACTTTCATTTAGAATGGAAGGGGAGATAAAAGTGCTTCCCAGATAAGGTCAAGTTAAAGGAGTTTATTATCACCAAGCCCTTATTATATGAAATGTTAAAGGAACTTATCTAAGAAAAAGAAGGAGATCAATACTATAAACAGTAAAATGACAACAAACTCATGACTATCAACAACTGAATCTAAAAAACATTTAAAAAATAAACAAACTAAGCAAACAACTAGAATGGGAACAGAATCACAGAAATGGAGATCACATGGAGGGTTATCAACAGGGAGGGGAGGAAGGAGAATGGAGGAAAAGGTACAGGGAATAAGAAGCATAAATGGTAGTCACAAAATAGACAGCGGGAGGTTAAGAATAGTACAGGAAATGGAGAAGCCAGAGAACTTATATGTACCACCCATGGACATGAGGTAAGGGGGAGGCACACTGGTGGCAGGGTAGGTGCAGAGCAGAGGGGGATAAAGTGGAGGAAAAAATGGGACAACTGTAATAGCATAATCATAAAATATACTTAAAAAAAGAAGCTATCCAAAATGAAATGAAATACAGTAAAAAAAAATGACCCAATAAAACCCTATTTGAATATGTTTTAGAAAATAATTCACCATGTAGACATTGCAATATCACCAACGTCAAAAGTTAAATATACAATTAATAGCTGGAATCATGGATCTTAGAAGTTTATACTGTATCCAGATATAGATTTTTAATTTTTTATTTAAATTCTTCTTCATATCGACTTGAGTTCTTTAAAAATCTAACTAAAAGCTTTCAAGCCTTGTGCCTTTAGTTTGAATACTGTCAGACTTGCTTTTCTGAACTAAGCTGAGGTTTATGTTAGAAAGATGAGAAAGCAGAGCTTCACTAATTAATTTTAGCTCATGTGGAATAAATCAATAAAGAATTACAGGTCACAAGTGTCTTTCACATTTCTATGTTTCATTTGTTTAGTGGAGTGGACCACTATATTTAGATGGATGATACTCAAAAGGGCTATTATCTCTGTTTAATTATTGATTGATTATTTAAATGACTATTATAATTAAATTTTTTAAAAGAAGCTACCACTAGTCAATGCAAGGTACTTAAAAAAAGGTCGTGTTTAAAGCTAGAAAATGACAGTGTAGTAAGAGCACAAAGTTGTGAAGATAAATGAAAATATTTCTTTTAAATGTCATGTCAGAGATGTCAGAGGTTTTTACTATTGTCAACCAGGAGATAAAAGAGAAGGAAACAGCACAAAAATGTTGCAGGAAAGCAAATAAAAGAAACAGATTAATGGTAGTGTAAAAGTCACCCTGGCAGTAGAGGGTCACTTTCATTCACAAAAAGAATCCCCACTATTATAACAAAACTGTATGGCATCTGAACTATTATACTATTTTTTTTATTTTAATTGTTATTCAAGTACAGTTTTCTGTTGAACTATTGTACCATTAGACTCCACTGTGTACAGAGTCAGGTAAGAACTGGATAGTCACTGCCTGGAAAACTTGAAAAAGATTACCTAAGAACCTTCTCAGATCTTATCTATGGGAACAAAGAGGTAATTTGCCCTCCTTAGCCAAATACACAGATTTTGTTTTATTTGAAAGGTAGGCTAGTTCTCTGAGTTACCTAGCTTTCTGTTGGTGGAGGAGAGCAGAACATCTTCCATGCCCAGATTTGAAAACTGAGGTCTTGTGAGAGATTTGCCCGTATTCCTATTTTGTTGAGAATTCTGAGTAGAGTGCACAGTCAAAGACTTGGACTCAAACTTAGAGACTCCATTTTCCAGTATGGATCCTGTCAAAGAAACAGGAGAGTGTTTTAGCAAGATTTAAAGGTAAATCAATCAAGCAGTCTTAAGTGTACACAAAAAAAGGTAAAAATATTTCAGGCAAAGCTATATTTCTTTAAGTTTTTTGTTTTTTTTTTCAAAACTACGCGCCTTAAATGGCTGAGAACAAATCAATTGAGCAGAATCAGTTGAACAAGGCTGTCTGACTCAGCCCCTGGCAGCGTCCGTCCTCAAGGAAGAAGTCTGTAGTAACCCATCTCTAGATGGGCTAGCTCCATCCTTGGACCCTGTTAGCTTCCTTGTAGCTCTGGGTACAAGGAAGTAAACAGAGTCAACATCACCAACTTCTGATAGCTTCTATTAAGTTCTGTTGAGGAAAAAACTGCTTTACACTGTCCTAGGGAATGAAGAGTTTTAAAAGCTTTAGGGAACAGAATGGGCAAAGAATTAGAAAATGAAAGGACAGCTAGTTTCCCCCCAAATTGAAGATTATCTTTGGGTGGTTTGAGGTCAGTTTAGGTGTTATATTTTTCTCTGTGTTTGTGCAAACTAATCAATGAAAGTACAGCATAGTTCTTAAATTGCTGTTACATTTATAAAGCCAGTAGCAATAGAGCAAGGGAACCTGGATTAACAAATAATAAATAGTCTTAAATAATTTAAAAAACTATTTTAAAAGAGATATTCCCAATATCTTCCCAGCACTCATCAAAAAGGTCAAGAAAACAAAAGAAAACATAAAATATTTGAATTTATAACTAACATTAATCTTAATTCTTTGTTAGAAAACAAATGGGAGACTACAAAAGCCAAGTGTCTACTTCTCATGAAAGCCATGGGTTTAGGATTATTATTACATATTTCTCACCATGTTGGTACCTAGTATAATAATATCAACATCAACTCATTATCATAATTTTCCTTAATAAGTATGCAATTTTTAAAAATCTAATGTCACCTTCTGTAGTCTCTAAACACTAAGGGACTATTAAATTATAAGATTTCCACAAGACTGCTTTAGACTAAAATTAAAATATGAGACAATGGGAAAGAATTATATTTTTCTAGACCTTTATTACAAAATGTGACCCTTTCACATGAGAAGTAACAAAAACTAAAAAGTAAGACTAACTAGTTTTAACTTATTGATTGCTTTTTAAACCAGGAAGCCCCTGGCTGAGAATGCAACTTTTCAAAGACCTGTTAGTAAACTCACCTGTTCTGTCCAGCACATCTGGCGTGGCAGACTCAGGATCCTCCAATTCTTTGGCATCTATTGAAAGTGTTTCCATACCTTCACTGAGGGAGTCCACAGACTCAGTATCATTGATAGCACCGTTAGCATGGTAACCGTTGATACCACCTTTTTCTGAAGAAGGTACGCACTGCTCCTCTTGAATGGAAACCGATTTACTAGAATCTGGGATACTGTTACTTGCTTCTGCTGCAGGTTTTGGTTTGCTTTTCTTCTTTTTGTTCTAATGATTATTAAATATTTGAAAAAAGAAAAGAAAGAGAAGATCCCCCGTCCAAAGAGGAACCCTAGTTACCCAAAGGCAATCGATGTTACCAGTTTCTCAAATTGAACACATTTCTGTGCATATTGAATTGCTAATGAAAAAAACATGTAAAATACTTTGGATAAACTCGAACACATAAGTATAAGGAATTTATGCATGGCAAAACCCACCATATGCAAAATCAAAAGATAAATTACAAAGTGTAAAAAAAGATGTGCAATTATCTACAAAGAGCTAACTATATACAGAACTCAAACAAACAAAACAATAAAATAACCCAATAGAAAAAAATGGTATAGGATATAAGCATATGGAATGAAATGCAACCTCAGTAATAAGAGGCATAAATTAAAAATGCACTGCAGAAAATTCTGGGACGATGGCAGAGGAAGAAGCACTGGGAACTTGTCGTCCACATAGCCTACTTTAAATGGGCTCAGGGGAGCACTGGGGGGGTGGACTGGGACGGGAGTAAAAGACAGAAAACTGTACTTGAATAACAATTAAAAAATAATAATAATAATTAAAAAAAAAGAAAAAAAAATACTAAAAATAAATAAATAAAATGGGAATTTAAACCTCTCTCTCTCTCAAAAAAAAAAGGGGGGCTCAGAATATTTACATTAGCCTACAGCTGGGCGAACCATCTAACACAATGAATACAATAGAGAGTGTCTATTGGTTGTTCACCCTCATTTTCAGGTGGTTGACTAGGAGCTGCAGCTGCCCAGCATCACGAGAAAATATTGTACTACATACAGATAGATTGGAAAAAGATCAACATTCAGAGTATGTTTTCTGCTGAATGTTATTGCTTTTGCACCATCCCAAAGTAAAAAAATCATAAGTCAAACCGTTTTAAGTTGGGGTCCATCTGTATAACATACCAAAACTTTTGTAATCATGTATGGAAACTGATGTTAATTAGAGTTATTTTTTTTAAGATTTTATTTATTTTTTAGAGAGAGGGGATGGGGAGGAGAAAGAGAGGGGGAGAACACCAATGTGCAGTTGCACCCCATGGTCCCCCAACTGGGGACCTGGCCCACAACCCAGGCATGTGCCCTGACTGGGAATCGAACCAGTGAGTCCCTGGTTCATAAGCCTGCACTCAATCCACATTGAGCCACAACAGCCAGGGCAATTAGAGTTATTTCACAATACATACAAATATTAGATCATTATGTTGTACACCTGAAATATAATGTGTTGTACACATTAATATAATGTTGTTATACATGTCAGTTAGCCTCAGTTTTTTAAAAAAGTAAAATATAAAGCCTTCATTGGCAAATTAGTTCAGATACTAGCTTAGAATAAAAGCCAAAGGGGGAAAAGAGAGTTCTGGAGATGGATGGTAGTGACAGTTGTACAACATTATGAATGTATTTAATATCACTAAGCTATACACTTAAAAACAGTTAAAATGGTAAATGCCATGTGTTTTCTACAGTAAGAAACATTTGGGAAAAAACTGTACTACAATATCATTTTTTATCTACTAGATTAGCAAAGGTCAAAAAGTTGGATTACACTGTAGGGCTGACAGGGCTGAGGGTGTGAAAAAACAGGCATTCTCCTATATTACTTGTGGGAGTGAAAGTAGTCCTCTCTATGGCAATCTGGTAATACTTATCAAAATTACAAATGTATAACATACCCTTTATCTAGCAATCCACATCTAGGAATCTATCCTCAGCAATACTAACACATGTGCAAAATTATATATATACAAGTTTATTCACTGAAGTATTCATAATAATAGCAAAGGACTGGAAACAACCAAAATGTTGATCAATAAAAGAACTAGTTAAATTAGTTACAGTACATTCAAACAGTCAGATGCCTACACATCCATAAAAAACAAGAAAGCTCTTTATATATTGACATAAGTTTCAAGATGTATTATATTAAAAAAAAAACAGCCCTGGCTGGTGTAGCTCAGTGGACTGAGCACAGGCTGCAAACCAAAGGGCTGACAGTTCGATTTCTGGGTTGTGGCGGGGTCCCCACTGGGGGGTGCATGAGAGGCAATCACACATTGATGTTTCTCTCCCTCTTCTTCTCCCTCTATTCCCCCCTCTAAAAATAAATAAATAAAACCTTAAAAAACAACAGACAAAGAGAATATATATTCATATTTGCTCATATATGCTTAAAATAATCCTGGAAGATAAATGAGAAATTGGTGATTCTGTCTGCCTCTGGGGTGGGGAACCAAAAGTCTGGGGAGCAGGGACAAGATAAAAACATTTCAGCGTACTGACTTTTGTAGCTTTGAATCTGGAGCCATAGGAATACATTACCTAGGCAAATAATAAAATCAAAACAAACAAAAAAGCCCTTTACCTTTTATTTTGACAAACCACAGCTCTAGAAGCAATACTTAATTCTACTCCTAAGGCTAGACTGCCACGACACTCAATGTCCGTCCCCACACCTTTCTCAGGACCCTGCTTCATGGGAGCACTCTGGAACTCCGGATGTCACTTTCTCCTCCCCACAGTTCTCATCTGTCTTTCTCTTAAATACCTTCTCCCATGTAAACTGGCTAAATTTTCATATCGCTGCCCCATGGATGTACTAACAGTCCCAGCAACTAACTGCTCATGGTCGCACCCTGTTGAACTGATCCCAACAGTTAACTGGATTGGACTTGAGCATCTGGGACTGCTAAACAGAAGCCATTTTTCCTCCTCTAAATTTTAATTAATTTAGGCATGTGTAACACATGCTTTTCCAGTTTCAAGCATATATTACATCAATAAATAACTTACTATCCTGGATCAATCAATTAAAAAACTGGTGTTTTCCAGAGCACAGAGAGCTATTTATGTTAGGTGAAAGCAATGGGAAGAAGTTAAGCAAATATACAAAGTTACAGGTTTGGAGAGCTTCATGGGAATCTATAGCAATATTAGGTTCTCCTGAGAAAAAAATTCTCAAGATCATTGGGGCCAAGCATAATTTGGTCAACACTTAACAGATGACCTAACAAGTGATTTAGAGTCATCAAGAAAGCAGTCCAGAACTCCAGTCCTAACCTGATACAGAAAAAGAATTTTACAAAGAGATTTCATTGAGATGCTTGATTAAAATTCATACTTCAAACCCTAACTGGTGTGGCTCAGTTGGTTGGGGGTCGTCCCACAAAGCAAAAGGTCACTGGCTGGGTTCCCAGTCAGGGCACACGCCTGCGTTGTGGATTCAGTCCCCAGAAGGGGCACAATGAGAGGCAACAGATCAATGTTTCTCTCCCTCTAAAAATAAATAAAATATTTTAAAAAAATCCATACTTCAAGTATTTCCTAAAGGAGCTAGATCTAGAGTACAGACCTGTGGAAAGCATTCTGAGACCAGCTACTACCCTGTGAGGAAAGCATTTTGCTTTCAAGGGGACAGGAGAAGGACATGAGAACAAGCATGTCACAAACTAGGTACTAGTATTTGTTAGTGCTATTTCCCTATCTGGGGGAATGAGCAAACTAAGGCACACAAAGGTTAAACACACCTCTAGGTTGCAAAGCCAGTACGTAGAACAGGATACAAATCCTGTTCTGACCAACCTCACAGCCCAAGAGCCTTCTCACTCCCTAAAGTGAAACATCAGACCCCTCTGTATAGCTAATAGTAGCAAAGGCCCTTCCTTGCTGGGCTTTAGCTTGAAGCTCATCAATATCAGAGACTATAATACGGTTATCTGACCTAAACATCTAAACTATTTTAACTAATCTATGATAAGAATGATGTTGAAAACTGACTACTATATCACTTTCTCTCGTGGAGCTCTGCTTTAACTGACACACTCCCGTTTCATTCCTGACTAATATTACTATACCCTCCTCAACTGCGCCGTGGCAGGGTCAGTCTGTTGCCTGTATATAGTCACATGGAGATTATAGCGTACTCTGTATACACAGCCGTGCTTCAACATCACAGAAGAGTTTTTTAAGCCAGGTGAACAAGAGATGCATATGTAACCTTTTCTTTCAAATATTTTGCAGAGCCTAAATATTTTTATAATATCACGTTTTTAAATTTAATTCATTTTTACCTTTTTCTTGCCTGTTACTGTCCATTCTTTCAGTACTTCACTGGCACTACCTGTAACAGAAACCAATTACAGGTTTTCTCTCTTAGCACGTGCACAGTCCAGGAGGAATTAGTGTTCCTGCATTTTGCAATTGCTGGAGAATTTCTACAGTTCCTGACAGTAAAAGTTAAGGTTCAAGTCTCTGAGCTAATGTAATGAGATAATCACATCATTCTCACCTTTTGTAATACCTGCCCATTCAGATTCCCCTGCTCCACGTAACTCCCTCAGTACCTTCTTTCAAGAAGAGAATAATGTACCCTGACCATTTTGATTTTTTTCTTCTAAAGTATATTTTATTGAGTATGATATTATAGTTGTCCCATTTTTTTCTCCCCTTAATTCCCCTCCACCCTGCCACCCCGCTCCCACCAGCATGCCTCCCCCTTAGTCCATGGGTTGTACATATAAGTTCTTTGGCTTCTCCATTTCCCATACTATTCTTAACCTCCCCGTTTTGTACCTACCATTTATGCTTATTCTCTGTACCTTTCCCCCTATTCTTCCTCCACCCCCTCCCCACTGATAAGCCTCCATGTGATCTCCATTTCTGTGATTCTGTTCCTGTTCTAGTTGTTTGCTTAGTTTGTTTTTGTTTTTTTAGGTTCAGTTGTTGACAGTTGTTTGTTGTTGTCATTTTACTGTTCATAGATTTGATCATCTCCTTTTTCTAAGTCCCTTACAATATGGAGTGTAAGGGTTTGGTGATGATGAACATCTTTAACTTGACCTTATCTGGGAAGTACTTTATTTGCCCTTCCATTCTAAATGATAGCTTTGCTGGATAGAGCAGTCTTGGATGAAGGTCCTTGCCTTTCATGACTTCAAATACTTTCCAGGCCCTTCTTGCCTGTAAGGTTTCTTTTGAGACCTGACAGTCTGATGGGAACTCCTTTGCAGGTAACTTTCTCCTTTTCTGTTGCTGCTTTTAAGATTTTCTCCTTAATCTTGGGTAATGTAATTATGATGTGCCTTAGTGTGTGCTTCCTTGGGTCCAACTTCTTTGGGACTCTCTGAGCTTCCTGGACTTCCTGGAAGTCTATTTCCTTTGCCAGACTGGGAAGTTCTCCTTCATTATGTTTTCAAATAAGTTTCAATTTTTTGCTCTTCCTCTTCTTCTGGCATCCCCATGATTCAGATGTTGGAACATTTAAAGTTGTCCTGGAGGTTGCTAAGCCTCTCCTCATTTTTTTTTGAATTTTTGTTTCTTCATTCTCTTCTAGTTATTTATTTCTTCCTTCTGCTCCAAATTGTTGATTTGAGTCCCTGTTTCCTTCCTGTCACTGTTGGTTCCCTGTACGTTTTCCTTTGTATCACTTTTCACAACCTTCACTTCTTCCTCTATTTTGCGACCATACTCAACCACTTCTGTGAGCGTCATGATTACCAGTGTTTTGAACTCTGCATCTGATAGGTTGGCCATCTCTTCATCGCTTAGTTGTATTTTTTCTGGAGCTTTGATCTATTCTTTCATTTGGGCCATATTTCTTTGTGTCAGCACACCTGTTACATTGTAAGGGGCAGAGCCTTAGGTGTTCACCAGGGCGGAGAAACCCATGTCACTGCGTTGTGGTGCTACATGTGGTGGAGGGGTCTGAGAGGGAACAATGCCATTTGCTTGGCTCTCAGCTGGCTTTCAGTCACTTCCTCTGCTTCCCACAAGCAAGTTGGGCCCTTCTGGTGTTGATTTCCAGGTAGGTAGTCTTGTGTACATTCTAGGACCCTGTGGGTCTCTCTACTGAATTCTCATTTGAGGCTGGGAGTTCCTCCAGCTGCAGCAACCCCCACAGTTTTTACAGTCAGAGGTTTTGAGGCTTTATTTCCCCGTGCTGGAACCCTGGGTTACACGGTCTGACTTGCTCCCCAGTTGTTCCTCCGAGTTTATCCACACGCAAATGTGGGATCACTGGGTCCACCACCCACCACCTTGCCCACCCAGTCCTCTAGCTGCCTGCCGCCTTGCCGTGAGTCCTCTCCACCCAGCTGCCAGTCTCCACCCATCCTACCGGTCTGAATGAATGTTTCTTCTTTAACTCCTTAGTTGTCAGACTTTCATACTATTCAATTTTCTGGCAGTTCTGGTTATTTTTGTTTTTAAATTTGTTGTTGTCCTTCTTTTGGTTGTGCAAGGAGGCAAAGTCCATCTACCTACACCTCCACGTTGGCCAGAAGAGACTGAAATTCTTTCATTTATATTAACTTAGACCAAATACAAAGATGAGTGCTTTCAGCCCAGGTATGCCATCCCATCTCCTCCTGAAGATTACATATTGCCTTGCCAATACTGTTTTAGAGACCTGTTTACTACCCTAGGCCCAAATACTATAACATTATAAAGAAAAGTGATGCCAGTGAAGGGAAACCTTACAGTGTTTGAACCTGTTTATTTCTAGTGGCAGAAAAATAGGGAGACCTAATCTGATGTAGCTATTTGATGACGAGGTATCTTTTGAAAATGGCATGGTATGTTATATTCTCAGGGAGTCTACTATATCATCTGTGAAACACCAGGTTGCTGAATGAATGTTATAGAAGTCTGAAGCAACTTCTGTTTGAACAAACGCAAACTTAGTAAGAAACTCAACTAGGATTACCTTCCATAAACGCTTGTACTGTTTTGTCCACACAATTGTCAAAGTGCTGCAAAACCAGGATGATCTCATTGTTGCTCTTGTTGGGAACTATTGCACGCACTGCATTTATCTGGAAAAGATGACAGGGTCATTTAATTTTAATAACTGAAGCCTATTACACAGTGACATTTCACTCTTAACAATATGTATCACTCTTTAGCATCAGTGGAAGTACACACAACCATCTCACTGGGCATGATTATAGATGAGTGATAACAGCACATAAAAGTTTATTTCAAAACTTGGAAAACCAGAACATTTCTAGAAATAGAAGGCATGTGCAAGATTTTATTCCAAGAAAGGGAGGTTTAATTTAGGTACCAGGTGCTAATTTTAACATCAAGATTTCCTCATTTTTAGCACATTATACAGAAAGGTGGAAAGTTTAATGAACTTTTGCCCATAACAACTTAGATTTTTATATAGCACTTTTCAAAACATTTTATTTCATATCATTTAGTTGTATAACACTATGAAAATAACTTAAATTACTATAAACTATTTCAGGCATACAAAACATAATGAGCATTCACTGTGTGACAGTTTTTTTTTTAATCCTCACCCAAGGACATTTTTTCATTGCTTTTTAGAGAGAGAGGACAGGAGAGAGAGAAACATCAATGCGAGACAGAAGCACACATTGGTTGCCTCCTGTATGCACTCCAACTGGGGACTGTACTGCTCAGAATGGGCACTGTATGCACTTGGGCTGAGGATCATATGTGCTCAGACCGGGGACTATAAGCACCTGGGCCAGTGACCCAACCTGAAACCTAGGTATGTGCCCTGACTGGGCATCGAACCCACAACCTTTCAGTTAGTAGACGACACCCCAACCAACTGAGACACAATGGCCAGGGCGAGACAGCTTAGTAAAATAAAACACAGGCAAACCTTGGTTTTGAACAATTCAGTTCTTGACCAAGTTATTCACAGGAACAATTTCTCAGCTGTTTATCAAAACTTTAGGTCTCAATTCTCTACCCAACGACCCTTTTCATGCTGATAACTGTACGATCAGTCACACACCTCTCAGGCGACAAAGGAGATTCAGTTTTCAAACAAATCACTTCTCAGACAGTTTTCCATAAGGAACTAATAAATTTGAGGGCCAAGGTTCCACTGTAGATGCAATTGAAGCCCCCATGAAGTCCCTCATAAATCCCATCTCCCTTCTCTCCACTTTCAATTTGATGTTACTCCAATAAACGTGTTACATTTCTAAAATGTATGTATGTATCCACAGGTAGTACTGAATATATACTATTGTTTCACATTATGTAAATATTATCACGTCATACATGTCTATATTCAGTTTGCTTTATTCATATAACACTGTTCAGTTTTTTTATGTTGATAAATGCATCTCTTATTTAACTGCTATATAGCATTTCCATTGTGTGAATATAGCCAATTTATTCATTCTCCTGCTGATAGACACTTAACAATGTTTCCAAAGTTTAGCCAGTATGAAAAATGCTAAACATTCCTATGCTTATTTGCTGCTGAATACTCAGTGCCTAAAACAATGTTTAGCATATTTCAAGAAAAAAATTTGCGTCTTGTCCTGGCTGGTGTGGCTGAGTGGATTGAGTGCCAGCCTGTAAACCAAAGGGTTGCCAGTTCAATTCCTAATCAGGGCACATGCCTGGGTTTCAGGCCAGGTCCCCAGTTGGGGTGCATGAGAGGCAACCACACACTGATGTTTCTCTCCCTCTCTTTTTTCCTTCCCACCCCCTCTTTAAAAATAAATAAATAAAATATTTTTTAAAAAAATCGGGTCTTCTGCGAACAGTGAGAGAATGTCTCTTGTATATAACCACTAGTAGAACTCCTGAATAGTAAGGCATCTACCAATTTATTAGATAATGCCAAACTGCTCTTTCAAATAGGTATGTCAATTTTGTCAGATTTATTCCCAAGGTATTTTATTTTGAGATTAAAAATATATAACTTGTAATTATTGTATATTGTTTTCATTTTTTAAAAAAGATTTTATCTCTTTATTTTTAGAGAGGTGTGGTCTCTCTCTAGTGTGGTGGTCTCTCTTTAGTGTGGTGGTCTCTCACTTGGCCCCCACTGGAGACCTGGGCCGCTACCCAGGCATGTGCCCTGACTGGGAATCGAACCGGAGTTCCCTCGGTTCCCAGCCCACACTCCATCCACTGATCTATACCAGCCAGGGCTACTGTTTTCATTTTCACATATCGATTTTTACCTAGCAACCTTGATGAACTCTCAGTATTCCTAATAATTTGTTGCCTTCTTGATTTATGTACATAAACTGTATTACATATAAATAATGGCAGTTTTTTTACTCCCTCTCTAATCCTTATAAATTTCATTTTTGTCTTACTGTACAATGTGAAATTAGTTATTTCTCTAAAAAGACCTGGTTCTTTTTGGTAGGAACCGGTAGTTAAAAGCCAAGATCAAAGAGCTAGGTGTGTTTACTGCCAGATAGAGCTAGGAGATTTTGTTTTTTACAACATGAATTCACATGTAATATTCAAATATAATATTAAAGGGTTTTTTTCTTGAATGATTTTCAACGTATATCTTTCTTCTAAACTAAAAGTTTTAGTTCCTAAAAGTGTTAATTTACTGACTTGCTTTAATTCTGTAATATTCACAAAATGTTACTAACAACACTATGATACATTACTACTAATGACAAAACATTGAATAAAATTTAAGATTTATTTGCAAGTTGTTTTGTCCTTTAAATATATCCCTCTAATCACGTATAGTGACAATATTGTGTTCAGGGGGAAGATTTGTTCTAGTTCACCCTTTCCCTGAAGGTAAAATATTTTTAGGATCTCAATCTTATATAAGCTCTCAGCCCCAATTCCTAACCTAGGACAAGCCTGCAGCTTTATGACCCTGTGTGGTAAAGCCCATTGGTTATCGAGACTGACAAAACACAGCCAAGTTACCGAGCTCAGGTTACTACTCTGCTTTTTCATTCCCTCTATCATATATACTTAGTCCCTAAGGATTTCCCTTTGTCTGTTCAGCTATGCATTTAAAATGATGGGTTATTTTTCATTCTATATTTCTCAGTATTTTATATTATGAATGTTTTCAAGTTACCTAGTCAGCAATACTATTTGAAAAGGAAGTCCTTTTATATATGAGAAGTATCTTGTCCAAGTAATAAGCAGAGTCTGTATTAGAACCTAAGTCTTTTTTAGTACACTTGCTTTCACATCATTCTATGCTTGTTTTTGTTTCAGGCTGAATGAAACAATAAGGTTTAAAATCATACAAATGGGGAGGTATATAACTATAATCCAAAGAGGGATAATTTGTAATTACACATTTTTGAGATGAGCAAAAAACTTAGCACTGATCACTAAAAAATGGATTTTAGGCAAAACTTACAGATTCAACAATAAAAGTAAGCTTCTGGTAACTTAAAATGTGAAAATTTATATTACTGAAACAATGTATATATATATCTATGACTCCATAATCAACAATATACTTTTATTAATAAGACAAAAAGTTTTCCAAGTACATAAAGCTTTTATGTTTTTCTCAGTTATAGCTCACTCAGGGTTATATTACTAAAAACGTCTGGTTTTGCCCTGGCTGGTGTGGCTCACTGTATTGAGCTCTAGCCTGCAAACCAAAGGGTTACTGGTACAATTCCCAATCGGGCACAAGCCTGGGTTGCGGGCCAGGTCCCCAGTAGGGGGCGCATGTGAGGCAACCACACATTGATGTTTCTCTCCGTCTCTTTCTCCCTCTTTTTCCCTCTCTAAAAATAAAAATGAATAAATCTTTACAAAAACAAAACTTGAAAAAAAAAAAAAGAAAACATCTGGTTTTCTTCCAAAGGGATGTTACTTGGAGTATCTATTTCTCATCTTGCTCTGAAGTCGCCTGAACTTCAGAATCCTCTTCAAGTGAATGGAAAGATCCTACTCAGTTCGTTCCTTTAAAAATGTTGCCAAATGAGATACACACTTAGCCATATAAAATTATGTTATAATATTAGTTAATATTAAGGTGTCCTCAAAAGAATTCAGAATGAGTATATAGAGAGATATGCAAAAAATCATGTTTACATGATAGGCTCTGTAAAGGCTCTGATTTCTCAAAGCCTTCACGGTAGTTACTCTTCAATATACAGTGGCGTTCTCTTTTGTTCTTAAAGTTACTCTTTCTTAATGAGTTTGCGTAGTCCTGACTACGCATATTTGTACCTAAATTTTACTATGACATTCAAGTTTATCTACAGCAGTGATTTTTGACCTTTTTCACCTGAAGGCACAATGTAAACTAATTACAAAAATTCTGCATGCAGCATACCAAAGATGTGTTTTTGCCAGTATGACAAAAAAAGTTAAAATTTTGATTCATTCACACAGGACAGCTATTGTTGTGTTGGCTGTTGTCATTTTTTTAAATTTGACAATCTAAGGGAAAAGAGGTCAGTGCCCCTGACTAACAGTCAGGTAGTGCATGTTTTAAAAATTCTTGCAGCACAGCAGTTAAAAATGGCTGATCTACAGTAACTAATCATACCTTTTCTTTCATGTTCTCAAAAGCCCCTCCCTGGGCCAGTACAGTATTGGACTGCAAATCGAAAATGAATCCTGATGAATCTGAAAGAATGAGAAGGAAAAAATATATTCAACAAGATCCAAAACTGACATGTGGTCCATCCCCCAAATGGAAGGGCCAATACAAACTGCTTTTCTGCCTTAAACAGTTAACTTACTTTGTAAATTCCATTACACAGATCACTGATAACTACATCTGAGTTAAAATTATAAAATTTGATTTTAATAGAAACTATCACAGCTTGAGAAAAACACTAAATACATTAACTATATTAAACTGTCCAGTAATCCTTGGCATCTTTGTTAACTATCTCACTTTAATTTAAAAGGCCCTCTAGAAATGCTGAAAATAAATGGCTCCCTGAGGTAAAATTCAACACTAACAAATCTGAAAATGTGAGCGAGGATGGGAACTTCTGCAGCATTAACGATAACAATAATAACATATGGAAAGTAATTTCAACCTTCTTGGCTGTATCACACACATTATTTCTTTAGACTACGAACTCCATGAATACATTTGTGTTTGTGTTCCCAGTATAATGCTTGATGAAGCAATGTACCTGAGTTTACATTAGCAGCACAACATGGGAAAACTTAGTTTAATGTGACTGATTACAGAAAGAGTTTGGCTTCCCTGTACTTACAAAAGAAAGGCTATCTGCACATTCGATCAATTCCTTTACCGGAGACTACCATGAATTACCTCAGCTTTAAACACTTGACAACTTTGTTTTAATCTAATGAGATGCAATCCAGGAAATGGTTAGAATGCTTCTCAGATTCTGATGTGTACACTTATCTGGGGAATCTCAGCTTAAAATGTGGGTTCTGATTCAGTAGTCTAGCCTGTGATGTGGCCTGAGATCTTTACTCCCTGGTGGTATCAACACTGCTGATTCATGCACCACACTTGAAAGTAGCTTGGGGGTTAGAATTTCAACAAAGCAAGTAGAAGGGAAAGCTCTGAAAAAAAGGGTTGGTATGTTCTGAATGTTTGTGTCCCTGGCCCCCCAAACTCTTATGTCGAAACCCTAAAGGGATAGTGTTCGTAGCTGGGGCCTCTGGAAGGTAAGTAAATCATGAGAGTGGAGCCCTCATGAGTGGCATTAGGTGCTCTTATAAAAGCAATTGCACAGAGCTCCCTAGGCCCTGCCACCAACTGAAGACACAATGAGAAGTCTGCGAGTCAGAAGAGCGCCCTCACGCGACCATGCTGACACTGATTTCGGACCTCCAGCCTCTAGAAATGTGAGAAATTAATTTCGGTTGTTTATAAGCCACCCACGTTGTTATAGCAGCCCAAATGGACAGAGCTTTAAAAAATACAGTGATATTCTAGTGTATTTTCCAAATTCCTTTTTTTTTTTGTAATTTATTTTTAGAGAGAGAGGAAGAGAAGAAGAGAAACACTAATGTGTAAGAGAGAGATCAATCAGTTGCCTCTCACACACTCCCTACTGGGGACCTGGCCAGTAACCCAGGCATGTGCCCTGACTGGGAATTGACCAGGCGACCTTTCAGTTTGCGGCCAGTGCTCAATCCACTGAGCAACATCAGCCAGGGCCCAAATTCTTTTGTTGTTATTACAGATGTATTTTAATTAAAGCCTCTTTTGCAGTTCAATCATCCTATGTTTTCAAATATCTCCTACTTGCTATGGAATACTGATAATTCATAAGTTAGAATGACAACACATTTTGGTACTAAAAGTGGAAACGAGATGTGACTACAACACACGTCATTCCAAGAGAACCCGTGTCTGCCACTTACCAATGAACCATGAACTCATTCAGGTTTAACCTCTGTAATACTGGCAGATTTGAGAAAGTTAACAAATGAAAAATCAGGTTGCACTTACACAAACTCAGTGTTTAAGCCTTAGTTTTTCAGATGACTACATAATTTCTAATTATCTTTAATAACTGAAGAGAAACAGTATAGAAACATGAAAATACTATCCAGCCAAAATGCTATCCAACGACCTTCTCAGAATTGCTACCGGTTAACCAAATGATACAGCTTGAATACTGTAAGTACTCTCTCCCAAAGACATTAGTGAGCAGTAAGATGACAAGGCAATAATCTTATTAGATAATCAAACCACCAATCTCTTTTATGGAAAAGAGGGGGGTACAAAGGAAAGCAGAATTTTGGTGTCCGTACTTAAATGAACTATCAGTATCATTGGCTTCTTATACAATACATCATCTATCACTATTTTTTTTCTTTAACAACACACTAGGTGAAACAAAGTAAAAGGAAAACTAAGGGTAGTTCTGCAAACACCTTCAGTTATTACCCCCCAAAATTAGCAGTACTATTATTAGGGTTCAGCTGGCATACAAATTAGGATAATAATTAAAAATACATAAAGCAGCTATCTCAGTCAGGATCCCGGCAGGAAACAAATGCTCACTCAACTCAGGAAATCTGAGAGTTTTTTAAAAGACTGTTTTAGAAGGTGCCAGTAGGGAGTAAGAAAACCACAAGGTGTAGTGCAGCCACCCCTTGGCTAATAACAGCAACATGCACTGCTAAAGGGAAAGCAATAATTTAACATCTTAACTTGTCTCTTCACCGGCTAATATTGCCTCTTAAACCAACAATTGAAGTAGATATAAAACCGAGCATTAAAGAACTAGAGTTTAAATATCTCTTGCCATTACAGAGAAAGCTATTTTTAATTTCCATCAAAAATATTTAGTGATTAACAATTCTCTTATTTTTACATGCAAAGAAATTCCAAGATTTATTTAATGCCATTAGTAGGAAATAAGGCAATATTTCATTCTATCATAGAAGAGCATGTATCAGAAATAAATTTTTAAAGAAAAAACTGAAGTTAAATACTATTATCAGGGAAGATTCATAAAGGAGATAGAGAATAACTGAGAATGAGTTTTCTTTTTACCATTTATTTCCCTCTATCAGGAACCATCTCAGAAACTTCTTGGAATTACTTCAAATAGTACATATTTAGGAACATTTTGAAAAAAGTATGTTATTTATACTATCCCTGATATATTTGTAAATACTGTAGGTTTGTTATTATTGTTTTAGCTGGCTTCAAAAATCACACAAAAGTTATTTTAGGCACTGAGAAGACACAGAAATGTCTGAGTTTGATTATCCCATATATCAAACCAACCTTGAACAATTTTTTAAAACTGAAGTATAATTAACATTTATATAACATCATATTCATTTCAGGTATACAACTTAAGGATTTGATATCTGTATATACTGTGAAATAATCACAATAAGTCTAATTAATGTCATTTACCATTCATGGGCACAAAATTTTTTTCCTGTGATGAGATTTACTCTTTTAGCAACTACAAATATGCAATACAGCATAATTAACTGTAGTCACTATGCTGTACATCACATCCTCAGGGCTTAGGTAGTAACTGGAAGTTTGTAACTTCTGACCCTCTTTACCCATTTTGACTTTCCCCCCACACCTTACCCCTGCCTCTGGTAACCACCAATCTATTCTCTGTATCTATGTGCTAGGTTTATTTATTTTTGTATTGATTTGAGGGAGGGAGGGAGGAGAGGAGGAGGGGGAGGAAGAGGAGGAGAAGGAGGAAGGTGGGGGAGAGGGGGAGATGGGGAGGGGAGAGGGGAGGGATCAGTTTGTTGTTCTACTTATTTATGCATTCATTGGTTGCTTCTTGCATGTGTATGTACCCTGACCAGAGATCCAATTCACAACCTTGGCATATTGGGACAACACTCTAACCACCTAAGCTACCCAGCCAGGGCTGGTATTTTTTTTGTTTTGTTTTAGTTTGTTTTTAGATTCCACATACGGTATTTGTCTTTCTCTCTCTGACCTGTTTCACTTAGCATAATGCTGTCAAGGTCCACCCATGTTGTCACAAATGACAAGATTTCCTTATTTTTATAACTGAATTATAAGCATACATATGACACATTTTCTTTATCCTTTCATCCATCAATTAATACTTAGGTTGTTTCCATATCTTAACTATTGCAAATAATGTAGCAAGGGTGGTGCACGTATCTTTTTGAGTTTAGTGTTTTTGTTTTCCTCAAATACCTAGAAGTAGAACTGCTGTATCATACGGTAGTTCCATTTTTAACTTTTTGCGGAAATTCCACAGTGTCTTCTATAGTGGCTGCACCAATTTACATTCCACCAACACAAGGTTCCCTTTTCTTCTCATGCTGGATAACACTTGTTACTTCTTGTCTTTTTTATAATAGCCATTCTGACAGGTGCGAGAACTGTGGTTCTGATTTGCATTCCCTGACGGTTAGGGATGTTGGGCACACTTTCATGCACCTGTTGACCGTCTATGTCTTCTTGGGAATTGAACAAGCATCATCATACCAGGTTTTGAACCATAGTTATTCACCAAATACACTGGTTCTCAGCTGCTGTTATTTGGACAACACCTTGGTATATTATTACCTTTCTTCTAAGGATCTCAGATTCTTGTTATTACTCACTGATATTCCTTACGCATACATAAAACAAGTTGAGTAACAAAATTATTAACATTTTACCCTGGCCAAAGAGAGGCCACAGAGGTGAGATCCAATTACATGCAGGTAACCTCTAAGGTGAAGAAGCCTATCCAAACAGATCATCTAATGAGTGTGATAATCACTTGTCATATTTTCTCAAACTGTACAAACTTCCCTCAAAAAATAAAAAGTAACTCAAGAGCAGAGGTTAAGTGCCAGTTCTTACAGGAGTGGTATCTCATGAACAATTAAACAACCTGAAGTTCTCCTTTAGAGTGAACACAGACAATATGCTACCACCAGTGCCTTCAAATTGTTTTTTCTCATGCCAATTTTGAGAATAATCCACACATAGGTCAAGTGGAGTTCAGTTTCTTCTTGTGCACTAGTGGCAAAGATGGGGAGGGGGTTATACCGCACAAATGTGAATGCAAGTGACCCACGGACACGGACAGCACTGTGCTGATGGCCTGAGGGGAGGAGGTGAGTAAAGGGGGGAAAAGTGGGGACAACTGTAATATTATAAACAATAAAAAAATAAAGAAAAAACATTACATACATGCAAAAATAAATAAAAAAAAACAAAAAAAGAGTGCAAGCAAAAGTCATTGTCACAGACACTACTAGCTAAAGCTTAGAAGAATGTATTTACAACTTCAAAACTCAATATGCCACCAAGTTCAATTTCCTAGGTCATACTTTCTTCTGGTATTTGCCACCTAAGCTTGGAAGAATTATACCTGTTTTGGTAAGAAATAAGATACATATTTTTAAAGGGGAGAAATGTGTAAATAATGGGAAGTCAAGTTTGGAAGGGGAGCAAACTGGAGACGGGAAATTTTGAAAGACAACTATGTCAAAGCACCATTTTATAAGACTTCTTTCTATAAGTCTGTTTTCAGTAATTCTACTATAGTATTCTACTGTACTGTTCTGGCCTTCTGAAACATTAATACATTTTTATGGTTAAATCTTTAAAAGTTATAAAGAAACCTCCATCTTGGCTGCCAATGGCCAAACACATGACTCCTCTCAGCACAGGCTCATTGGCTGGTCTTCCCGGCCACCTGAGAGGACCACTGTGGCTTCCCGTTCTGAAGAAGCCACTCTTTAATGATCCATCTGCTAAGTGGGTCTTTAATGATGAAAGTAGCCTTTTTATTTTATTTTATTTTTAAAATTTTTATTTTAAAGCAGCCTTTTATCTTCCTGTTAGCTCTGCTTTCATTTGTCATATAGTGTTAACAGCTGATTAAATTTTTTTCTTTGCTTTGTTCCTTTGAGTGCTTCTTCAAGTATATTCTAGGATGTTGGACCTCTTCTTATAAGACTAAGCACTTACGCTGGGAAATTTCCAAACTTCTAGAATGAGTTCTGACTTTTTCAGGCAGAACCTGATGGAAAGTCAGGGTTTTTATTAAAGAAACACACAAGCAATTAAATCCTACTTTAGTCACACTGATAGATTTTCCTGGGTTTCCAGCAGGGGCAATAGAATAAGCTTCTATTTTTAAGTTCCAAGAATTCTTGAGGGTCTCATTGTTTAAAAGGTTTGCTACTTCTAATAACAATTCTGTCAATTCTTCCGTGAATGGTGACTGGATAGGAAACTCCATCCACCTTTCAAAAACTTTCTTATTAATATACTCTAGAGAATAGCCAGGAGGCAATAATATTGATTTTAATGCCCAAACTCTTCTAACTCAATACCACTTGTCATTAGTCTGGAATCAGTTCTTCCACATATGAAATAAATAAATGATTTTAAAAAATTCTTTCCTACTCTTTACTATCCTTCAGATACACAGGAATTCTACCAGCTGTTCCAGGAAAGAAAGTCAACTTCGTAAGTCAAAATATTTAAAGCATTTAAGAACTGTGATTAAAAAAAGAAAACAAAACCTCAAAGTCTGCATGACCAAGATCAGTACGTATTCTCTGCTGACTCTAGATCATCTCTGGGTTTGTTTTATTTTAAAAACTTTGCATATATCCCTGGATGGTGTGGCTCAGTGGATTCCGTGCCAGCCTGCAAACCAAGAGGTCGTTGGTTCGATTCCCAGTCAGAGCCAGGTCCCCAGTGGAGGGTGTATGAAAGGCAACCACACACTGATGCTTCTCTTCCTCTCTTTCTCCCTCCCTTTCCCTCTCTCTAAAAATAAATAAATAAAATCTTTTAAAACCAAATAAATAAAAAACACTGTGCACATTGTTCCAGAGATTACATGAATTCAAACAGTTACTTAGAAAATTCTCAAGCCACATGATGATTATTTTGATATCTGTTTACCGCAACATTCAGACTTTTTAAAGGAAAGGTACACTAAAATAAAATTAAAATTAAAATATTCAGTCATGTCTTTCTTTGTTTCTAAGTAGTGATAAGGACTGATGTGAGTTTTATCTTTCTACTTGCTAATCTCACCCTTTCATTTGGGAAAGGTAAAAATAAACTGTGATGTCGCTAAAAGATGGACAGCCAGTAAAAATAGAGGGAAAAAGAAATCAAGAAACCTGGATAATCTAAAAAAACAGAAAAATCAGTCTGCGAATAAATCATGTTTAATAAAATGCCCCTGCGTGAGCTGGTCAGTTAAGTCCGAAGAAAAACATATTTTCAGCTACTAAGGGCCTGTTTTCAGTCTCTTTTACAAGTCAAACCCTCATTTTTAGATTTCACTAACATTTCTCCACTTCAGGGGTTCTCCTATTTTATGGGATTATTACTCTTGGATGGGACTGTAACACATGCCATACTTCAGGGCTTAGATGGATTAGGTGAGTTGAATGCATATCTTTTTTTTTGAATGTACATCTTTTTTTAAAAAAAAATATTTCCTACACCTCACTGTCCTACCAGCTATTCCAGGAATCTCAATTACATAAGTCAAAAAAACCTAAAACATTTAAGAACTGTGATATTTAAAAGTCAAACAAATCTGCCCTGGCCAAGTACAAGTAGTACAGTGGTTAGAGGATCATCCTGATATAGCAAGGTTAAGGGTCTGATCTCCAGCCAGGGCACGTACAAGAAGCAACCAGTGAATGCATAAATAAGTAGGACAACAAATTGATGTTTCTCTCCCCCCACTCCTTCCTCTCTCTCTCTCTCTAAAACAAATTTAAAAAAAAATTAAGTCGAATCTTCAATTACTAAGATCAGTACAGACTAGCTGGTAGAATTTTTGAGAACCTGAAGAGAGTGAGTGGGGAACAGGAAATTATCTTTTTAAAACTGTATGTTAGGTGTGAGAGATACTCTCTTATCATTGTAAAAGACTGCTCTGGACGTTCCTTCTAGCCCTGTCGAATAGTCAATGTCATCCCTCTCCACCGCATCCCATCCCCTTGCTTCAAAGTACAGAAAAAACAACTCAATTCTAATCACATGCTTCTCTCTCCAACAAAACACCCTTCTCATTAAAAAACTCATAGCACTGCAAAATCTGTCACTCTTCACTCATTAACCTCATGCATATAAGAATTAAGTCTGAATGGGGGACTTCTGGCCAAGATGGAGGCATAGGTGGAAACACTGCACCTCCTCTCACAACCAAGATTAAGGACAACAAATATTTATAAACAATAACACAACGAGAACACAGATAATTGAACTACGGAAGTCCAACAACCATTCAACCAGACCGGTAAGAGGGGCAGAGTCAGCAGCCCGGAGAGGGAAAGTGGCAGGAAAACACAGTGGTTGCCAGGCTTGGGAGCGCCAGACGGCGTGGGTAGCGTAGAGCTTGCAGACCCCAGATGCAGGGAGGAGACAAGCAGAGCACACAAGGCACGCAGGGCAGCTGGCCAACCGTGGACACACATTCACGTGCAGATAAACTAGGCAAGAACGGGCAGTGAGACGGACCACACAGCCCAGGGCCCCAGCGATGGGCAATAAAGCCTAACAACACCAACTGAAAAGGTGCCGGGAGGGGCTCCCAGCCTCACAGGAGAGGTCGCCGGGGAGACCCACAAGGTCCCAGAATGTGCATAGGCCCTCCCACCTGGAAACCAGCGCCAGGGGGGCCCAGTTTGCTTGTGGGAGGCAGCAGAGAGGACGCAAATTCGAGAGAGTGCAGAACAGGCACCATCGTTCCCTCTCTGACTCCGCCCCCACAGACAGCGTCACAACTTGGCGACTAGGCTGCCCCACCATGGTGAACACCTATGGCTCCGCCCCTCATACGCAACAGGCGCCACCTAACCAAAAATGACTCAAACAGAAGAAAAGCTCAGAGTCCCAGAACCAATACTTTTAAGCAAGCAAGAGATAGCCAACCTGTCAGATGCACAGTTCAAAGCACTGGTGATCAGGATGCTCACAGAATTGGTTGATTTTGGTCGCAAATTAGATGAACAAATGAAGGCGTTCATAAGTGAAATGATGGAAAATGCAC
>PVKM010003424.1:0-57752 GCA_004027735.1 Carollia perspicillata | reverse complement strand
TTTGCTTTTCATTTTATTTTATTTTTTTGCCACGACCCCTCTCTGCCCCTCCTACCCATCTAGATGAATGTGTCTACTTTAACTCCTTGGTTGTTGAACTTCCATAAAGTTCGATTTTCTGTCAGTTCTGGTTGCTTTTTGTTTTTAAATTATTGTCCTTATTTTGGTTGTACGAGGAGGCTACCTACGCCTCCACCTTGGCCAGAAGTTAGAAAATCCTATTTTTCACACCTTTTAAATCCCACTGAATAACAGACACAATTGAAAAAATTACCACTTAACTTCTAAGGCACCACACTTTTAAAGTTTTTCAAACCTTCTAATCAGTTGTATTCACACACAGTATTCACAAATACTTTTACAGTATTTGCTCCTCTTAAAAATATTTGCTGCTCTTTTAGTTTCCTGTTTGTTGTACTTCCGGAAGATTTCTTCACGTTTATCTTCTCAGAGCTCCTTTCCTTTTTTACAGAATTCTGTTCATGTTTACAAACATAATCTTCATTATCATCTTATTATTTTTTTAAGTGTTTCCTCCATTTTCTATCTCTATTCATTTCTTTCACATATGGTAGTTTTATTTTTTAAAAAAGATTTTATTAATTTATTTTTAGAAAAAGGGGAAGGGAGGGAGAAAGAGGGGGAAAGAAACATCGACCTGAGAGAGAACATCAATTGGTTGATCCTCTTGCAAGCACCCCTTCCAGGGAGGGACCAAACCTGCAACCCAGGCATGTGCCCTGACCAGGAAATCAACTGATGACCTTTATTTTTGCTGTATGACACCCAACCTGCTAAGCCACACTGGTCTGGGCAAAGAGCTTTTTTTTCCTTACCTGATAAAACCTGGCTTTCCACTTGTAAGAGCAGAGGACTAAAAGAGGGACTAGAAACTGAGTTGTGTGGGTAAGACTTGAGGATTGATAAGCAAGCTTCATTCACTTATAACATAGGCTCGTCTTTATATGAAAAAGAGTATTTCAGTGTAGCTTTAATTTGTGCTTCTATGAGTAAAGTCTAGCATCTTAAATATTCTCCAAAGCCATCTGTAATTTTCCCTAAATAGACTGTTCATTCCCTTGTCTATTTTTCTACTGGGTCCTTGTGCTCATTTATTTTAAAGAAATGTTATTGCAAGAAAATTTGACTTTGCTTGTCTGTTGCAATTTCTAATAAAATGTATTTTAATTTTAAAAACAACAGTAAATTGTTCAGTGTTTTAACCTGTACTTACACATTTTTCTTCATTTCTGTATTCTTATGCTTTCCAAGCATACTCTATCATAATCAAAAATGTAATTTCTTTACATGGTTGATTACCATATTGATTGATTTTAGAGAAAGAAGGGAGCAAGAGAACACATTGTTTTATTGTTCTACTGATTTATGCATTTTCTGGTTGAGTCTAGTATGTGCCCTGAAGGGAGATCAAACCCGCACCTTTGGCAAATTGGGAGGATGCTCAAACCAATTGAACCACCTAGCCAGGGCTTACTACAGCTTATTTTTGCTTTACCCTTTCACCCTTTTCTTTTTCCCACCCACTTCACTCACAAGCTTCCAAAGGGTTCATTGGGGGCTTGGGCAGGGGCTGCTCTGAGAATTTTATTTGGATTTAATTTTTAAATGAACCACTTATACCACGTGCAGACACAATTTCTTCCTAACTAATAATGCTGTTACCTGAAATATCCTCATCAACATTTCTACCTTCTATTTTCAAGGACCATCCCTCAATGCTGCTACTTCCTTCACGAAGCCTTTTCACTTCCTCTTATAAAAGGTAGTCTCTCTCTTCCTCTTATGAAAATCTATGGCATCGTAATTTTTATCTTTGTTATATTACTTCCCTTAGTTTGATACGCTTTTACATACCACAGGATCCTTGTCTAAATGTTCATTTTACATCACCAAATATTGAACATTCAGTTATCAATTGAGGGGGGTACTAGAAAGAATACTTTTATGAAATTAATTTAGGTCCAAAAGTATTCCAAAAAGTGAATTTTTTAAAGCTGTATTTTACTATCATTATTTTTCTTATTTTTTTTTCTGAGAGGGGAAGGGAGGGAGAAAGAAAGGGAGAGAAACATCGATTGGGTACCTTCCATACATATCCCAATGGCAGACCAAACCCACAACCTAGGCATGTGTCCTGACAGGGAATCAAAGCTGCAAACTTTCTGTTTGTGGGATGACACCCAACCAACTAAGCCACACTGGCCAGGACTGAAAGTAAATTTTAAATTCTTTTTTATTACTAGCCTTTGATTCAACTATTTAATCATTCTCTCTTTATAGTTTCCAACTTTCCCAGATCTTTTAAAAGCCTTCAAGAGGTTTTCATATCCTAGGTCTCGGCTTATCAAATCTATCTTATATCTTAGTCTTACCACTTCCTACCCAACCACCAGTCAGAACCTAGAATTCTGTATCACTAAGCTTTGACTATCAGAAAAACCTGTCTCTAGCAGAAGCTCTGGGCTCTCTGATAAGACTTTTCGTATCTCTCATTTTCACCTTTCAGCCCCCACACATCACCCTAAAATGATACTGATGTACTTACAGATTTTAAATATTCTCCATCTCATTTCCAAAATATAAATATACCTAAAACCAGTGAGAGTTTGAGATTTCCTGAGGATCTCCAGGTTCCACCTCTCCTTCTAATATTCCTACATTAATTGCCACACCTTTACAATGGATCCCCAAACTGTCATCTGACTTGTGAAAAGTATTTCCAGAGTATTACACACACAGGAAATTGCTCATGTAAATATCAGTTACTTTAAATAAGTATTACAACCTTAACAATTTCATATACCAAATCATTCAGTTACCTCTACAAGTGATGATAATAGTCAACAATTTTACTGAGCAACTTAACTATGTTCTATAATCATCCTTGTATAGTATAATATTAACCTATATAATACTTATAAAAATCCTATGAAGTATTAAAACTTTCCACTCTACACTGATCCACCCTCTTTCCTGAATCTCTACCCATACACTTATTACTCTACCTTCTCTCCTGTAGATGAGCTGCTCATGCTCCTAGCTAAGGCTTCCAAACTGGACAGTAGTTAGGCCTCACCTCACTCCCTTCGCTCAAAGACATTGCTGCAGAAATTCCTACCCTCTCCTGGGTCATCAGTTCTTCCCTTTCTACTGAATTCAATCCCATCAACAAACATGCTAGCATTTCTCCAACCATTATCAAAATAAATATGAAGCTCACACTCACTCCAGTTACCATCCCATTCCTCTGCTCCCATTTTACAGAACAACATTTTTTAATTTTTATTTATTGATTTTGGAGGTCGGAGGGAGAGAAAGAGAAACACCGATCTGCTGCTCCACCCACTTACACATTCATTAGTTGAATCTTGTACGTGCCCTGATTAGAGATCAAATGTGCAACCCTGGTGCATCCAGACAACGCTACAACCAACTGTAGCCACCCAGCCATGGCTTACGGCACAGCTTTTAGGAGCCATTTGCATTCCTTGTCTCCAATTCCTCTCCTCCCAGTCTCTTGCCCTCATACCAATCTGGTTTTTGCTCCCACCACAGCACTGAAACTATCCTTTTAAGTCACCATTCACCTACAAAGGTAAATCAGTAACCAATCCTTGTATTACCTGACCTCTTATTTGACACAGCTAACCTCCCTTCTTCCTTGAAACTTTCTTTACCTGGCTTATAGGCTATCATATTCTGGTTTTCCACTCAGCTCCCTGATACTCACCCTAATACTCCTTCCCTCCTTTTTCTGGTAATTCCTCTGACTTCTTAATGCTGGTGTGCCCCCAAGGACTTCATCCTTAATCTTCTTCTCCTACTGATTCTATTCAGCCTCATGGTCTACATACATCCTATAAAATAATAATCTCCCAGTTTAGGAGCATGTCTCTACTAAGTCAAACCTCTTCACTGAATACCTGATTTTAAGCTGCCTGTATGACTTCTCTACTTCAATGTCTAGCAGGGAATTCAAAATTAGTATATTCAAAACCAAGCCCCTGGTAATTTCTCCTCTTCATCCTGCAGTGTCTTCCATCTCAGTTAATGCCAACTTCATCCTTTCAGTTGCTCAAGCCAAAAACCTTGAATGCATCCTAGGTGCATCCTCTTAAACACACCACTACCCCCCCAAAACTGGTCCATCAGTAAATCCTGACAACTCTATTTAAAAAATATATCCAAGAACTCAACCATTTATCACTTCTGCTGTAACCATCCTTGCCCAAGCCAGTATTTCCTCTGACTTATCTCTGAAGTCTTATAACCACTCTATTTCTGCCTTGTCTCCCTGTAGTCTATAGTCTGAAGCATCTTAAGAAAAGAGTGATCCTGTAAAATGTAAATCAGATGTCACTCCTATGCTGAAAACTTTTTAATGACCTGTCTCACTCACAGTAAAAGCCAAAGTCCTTCACTATAAAGGCCACGGTCCATCCCCCACACCTGGCTGTTTCACTGACAAAACTAGGCCCCCCTCCTCTCACCTCAGAGCCTTTGCACAGCTCCTACCTCTGTCTGGAAAACTGACCCCCTCCGAAAGACATCAATGCTCCACCCAATCTTTCATTCCTGTTCCCCGTTTCCCACTTTATTTTCTCTCTGAGGTATTATCACACTATCTAACACACCACATTTTCAACTTAATTATTCAGCTTACTATCTGTCTCCCCACACTAAATATATAAACTCTGTACCAGCAAGATTTTTATGTTCTGTTCTTTAAAGTGTCTAAGCACTACTATGCTTAGAAAGTAGGCACTCGAATATTTAAGACTGTAGAATTAAACTTGGTATGTCAGCATTTCATATTGAAAGTGCTATGTAAGATCATTTTTATGTGATCCTATTGCTTGAAAGCTGTAAAACTAAAACGATGCCAACTCCTCTTTTCCTACAAAAGAGGGCGAGAGATTTCACTACACTCTCATTCAAACCTTTTTTCCCAAAAGGGAAAAAAATATATTACTGGTAAATTTCTGTTCAGTTGCAACAGACAGAGACTCAGGAGACTAAAACTCTGGGGATGTCTGTGAAAAAAAATAGTAATGTTTATTAGACAAAAGAAAGAATTGAGGCAAACGAGTATGTTGGTACTCCAGCAGGTTTCTAAAACAGCAGTAAATCCTTCATTTATTGAAGGCAGAGCCAAAGTTATCCTTACTACTAAAGCATGGTAATATGAGGAATAAAGAGTAAAACTAGAAAGCAAGCAATAAATAGTTACTGCTATTAACACTGAGCACACTACAACATACAGTTTATACCTCAAAGAAGCTACAACCTAGAAGCCCAATCAACAATAGGAAAAGATTCTCAGTTTATCTTGCCCTAGTACTGAAGCAAGTATCAAATTAAAAGGAGCGAGTCTGTTATTTTCGTCTTAGTATTTAAAAAAAAATTCCTTAGCCCAACCACAAGGCACATGAACTAGGAAGCTGACAAAATGGAAAAAAAAAAACTCTAATAAACTACAGAGAAACAAAAATATCCCCAATATAAATTTCTTTCAAATCTAATTTTTATTAAAGATTAAAGCAAAATGTTCATTTTAACTCCATACTGTATATCCATGGCTAATTCACTATTTGTGGTTTTTCTTGAACTTTCAGGTAAACTTGTTAGTCCCAGGATGCTTACAGCATGTTTACTGTTGCTTTGAGAACATGCATACCACTAGACAAGCATGAACTGACAACAAATTAGAGTAACCCACATTTGGAAAAAAGAGGCACGAATTTAAGTTCCACAGATAATTCAAATTATAAACATCATCACCAGAAAGTTCTACTGGTCTTAGCTTAAGAAAAAAATTAATGATTGAGAAAACTAATTTAACCTCATACATAAAAACTGAATTTTATACAATTCAGATAAGACCAAAGTATCAATGTATGTCACCTTTTAAAAAACTTACCAAATTTTCAGCAGAAAAGTAGAACAGTAAAATGATCTAACGTGTACCATCATTCAATTTCAATTATCCACATGGCCCATCTTGTTTCATCTATACATCCTTACCCACAACCCTTCCACCTAGAGTTTAAAGTAAATTCCAGATGTTATAAGTTATACTTTTCTGTCAATTATTTTAGTGCAAGTCCTAAAATATAACCACCATATTACCACATTCTAAGACAAATGAACAATAATTTATTAGTATCAAATGGGCAGTCCTCAATTTCTCCCTTTTGCTCCACATGACTATTTTTACAATTAGTTGATTAGAATCAGCATCCATCCATACAAAATCCCCACATTGTATTTGGTTGATATGTCTCTTTCATAGAAATTTATAGGTTTCCTTAGCCTTTTCTTGTGACTTGTTGAAAATACCAGTATTACTTTGTCATATAGAATTTCTCTTTAGATTTTACTGATTGTATCCACCAGTGGTGTCTTTGAACATGTTCTTCTGTACCTTTGTATTTGTTATGAATTGCTAGATGCTTGATAAGATTCAGATTTGAATTTTTTTGCAAGAAAATTTTATAAGTGGTGCCACAGCATCACATCAAGAGGCACGTGTTGGGTTTGTCCCTCTTTTTATGATCTGTGATCTGTGGGTTCAGGTGCTGTCAGCCTTTCACTTATTAGCTTCAGTAGTTATTAATGATCATTGATTGCCTCGATCCATTTCATTACAGGTTGCAAAATGGTGATATTCTAATTCTTTTTTTCTTCATTTATTATCTGGAATACTATTACAAAGAAAAACATCTCTTTATCTACTATTTGGTTATCCAGTAAAGTCTTGAAAATGCTTGACTCACCCCCCTTGCCTCAGATTACATTTAGTTCCATTGCATCTTCCAAAGATGACCATTAAGATGTTTTGTTGTATGAAGTCATAAATTTTAAAAGTTGATGTGTTTTAACCCATAATTATTACTTTTTGTTCACCCAAATTGTCCCAGTGAGCAGTATGTCCAAGGGGAACCCTGACCCGTGATCTCTGATAGCTTTCTTATTTTCTGGTATGACAAAGTGTTCTGAACATTTCCAGTTCCAGATGAATCGGCCATTTTTCTCTAAGGAGCCCTGGTTCCTTTTACTAGAAAAAAGTAATAGATATGTTCTCTAACTCTGGACCCATTCTCCCAAAATTTCCTGGGTATCCTTTTTCTCTAATTACTCCAGTATCAATATAAAGTATACCCAACTGTCTATCCAGCTAATGCACAGGTAGCAAACACAAGGCTCACAGACCAAATTCAGCCCTCCACCCTGTTTCTACCCTGCGGCAGCGCTGAGCTCTCACTTAACCGTTAGGGAGTAGTTACATTTACACAGTCCTAAAATTACATTCGGCCTTTTGAAGACAGCAGTGAGAGTGACGTGGCCCCCAGTGAAAATGAGTTTGACACCCCTGAGCTAATGGACGTTCTGTATGGCTACCTGCCCAAGTCTCATAAGTCTACCTTGCCACTCATTTAGGAAACAGAAGTGGGAGCAGAGAACAGGCAAAACTCAGTGGAAAAAATGTAACCTAAAAAAAAAACTTAGGTAACAGAAAGGATTGAGTGTATCAATTCCAAAAAACATACTATGAATACACAGACACATCAGAATTTTAAAAGTAAAAGTGATGGAGGTTAAGGTGTTGGAAAATAATGAGTATTTTACCTACCTTTAGAAATTTCCTACAATTCAAAATGCAAATAAGTTTTGCTTTATTAAATAAATTTATGTGCCCAAGAAATAAAAGACCAAACTTCAACTTGAAAACATCAATTATCTAAAAATTTTAAAACAGTTTTGCAAAATAAAGTGCTTCATAAGTAAATTCTCATATGATGTCATGTTAGGTCAGAGACCCAGAAAGAACAAGTAGAATGACAGCACCAGATGGGCAGCCTGAAATATAAGCCCCAGCCTCAAAACAAACGCAGCGTTCACTACTCTTTTTGAGAGGAAAAAAGGTGTCATTAGGTTTTCTCCACAATGTTTATTAGCAAAAGGAACCTTCCAACAATCAAATATTCTTTTCAACTCAAACTCAAAGTAGATTCTAATGCCTTGAAAAGCATAAATGTTGCTCGATTTGAAGCTTAAACAGTACTGTTTCATTTTCATTTCATGAGTAAGATAAAGATAAAGACAGAATTGCAAGATCTGCTTTTAACTCAACAAGCCTGGCTTATTTCCAACAATTTGTAAATATTCTGTATATTACTTTCATCGATCCCTAAAAGAGTTAAAAATTAAACATATTTTATTCAACAATAAAAAAATTACTTCTATCAAGTACTTATCAGACATAAAGCCAGCTACTGAATTTAATATTGAATTATCTTTAGTCATAGTACCAAGAGACATTTGATACAGGATTACTTTTCATTGAAAAACACCTCACTTGGCTACCCTGGCTGGTGTGGTTTGGTGGAGTGATCGCCTGTGTGCGAACCAAAGGGTCATCGGTTCGATTCCCAGTCTGGAGCACATTGAGAGGCAACCACACATTGATGTTTCTCTCACTCTTTTTCTCCCTCCCTTTCCCTAAAATAAATAAATAAATAAATAAATAAATTCTTTAGGGGAAAAAAAGAAAAGAAAAACACCTCACTTGACCCTGGCCAGGAAGCTCAGTTGGTTAGACAATCATCCTGACATGCCCAGGATATGGGTTCAATCTCCAGTCAGGGCACATGCCTGGATTGTGGGCCAGGTCCCAGGTAGGGGGGCTGCACATGAGAGGCAACCACACACAGATGTTTCTCTCCCTTTCCCCTTTCCTTCCCCTCTCTAAAAATAGATGAATAAAATCTTTTAAAAACAATGAACCGATAAATGCATAAATAAAAAAAATTGATGTTTTTCTTTCTCATCCCCTTTCCTCTCTCTAAAAATCAATAAAATACAAAAAAGAAAGAAAAACACCTCACTCAATAAACGTTTACCAACTTACTAAGACTTGTTTACTCTTCTAACAGTCTTCTAACAGTCCTTTACACAATTCTCATCTTACAAAAGAAGACCTCTTGTTGATGTTCAGAGCATGAAATCAGAGACAGCTTCGGTATGAGGATCCACAAGTAAAAATAGAACAGACTGCGGAGACTCATATTGAGAAGGGGGAGGAAGAACATAACAAGCCTTATTTAAGAAAACAACCTATGGCCCTTGCTGGGTAGCTCAGTTGGTTAGAGCATCATCTCTATACACCAACATTGCGGGGTCTATCTCTGGTCAGGGCACATACAAGAATCAACCAATGAATGCATAAATAAGTGGACAACAAACAATGTTGGTCCCTCTCTCGCCCCTACCCCTCTCTTAAAAATTTATAACAACCTATGGTTCTATTCAAAACTAAAAAATAGATTATTTCCCATAATTTGGTTACCAAGTATTAAATAATTAAAGACTGTACTTTTCAAACTAGTTTTACATTAGGATTACTAACAGGATGCTAATATCTGCTATTGATATTTCAGCAACACAGCATTCAGAATTGCTGTATAACTTACAACTTAGTCTCTTTATGAAAATGACTACCTTTAAAATACAAAAATACCACCCTGGCTGGTTTAGCTCAGTGGATTAAACGCAGGTCTGAGAACCAAAGGGCTGCCAGTTCGATTCCCGGACTACATACATGCCTGGGTTGCAGGCCAGGTCCCCATTGGGAGGCGCATGAGAGGCAACCATACACTGATGTTTCTCTCCTTCTCATTCTCCTTCCCTTCCCCTCTCCCTAAAAATAACTAAATAAAATCTAAAACAACAACAACAACAACAACAAGACCTCCCAATAAGGAGGATTCTTTTTAAAAAAAATACAAAAATATCATTTACTGACATTACTGTAAAGACCAATCTGAATTCTCATTGTAGTTATATTTTCTATCTACTGAAAGAAGGCTTTAATGTAGATCATTCTCCAATGAACATCAAATATTAATGCTATTAGCCCTGGACAGGTGGCTCTGCTGGTTGGAGTGTCGTCCTATACACCAAAAGGTTGTGTGTTTGTGGGTTCGATTCCCTGGTCAGGACCCATATGGGAGGCAACTGATGAATGTTTCTCATATCGATGTTTCTCTCTATCTCTCTTCCTCTCTCTCTAAAATCAATTTTTAAAAAAATATCCTTGGGTGAGGTTAAAAAAGTATTAATGCTAGTCAACAGTAAGTATGAACACTGTATCCAGACTTAAAGTGAAATAATCCTAACTACATCGATTAGACAGCTATATCTATTAGATAGCCAATAAACTCAAATGTTTTTACGGTCCTTCAAAATAGGTAAGGACACTGCAGTCTCATCTATACAACCTGTTTCAAAAGGAGTCAAGAATGGAGAAACAAAGAAAAAGAATAAAGATGCCAGAGAAAAAGGCACTGATGAAAAAGAAAATACAACTGTAGAAATTCAAGAATAGAAAGACTGCTTAGTTCTTCTAATGTAATCTTCCACCCATTCCCTTTCTAACAACGCTTACAGAGATTTAAATTTAGCAGGTACCTGAAAAGTGCCACCCATTCAACGTGTATTTACGGAGTGCCTACTATCTGACAAGCAAGTACTGTGTCATGTGCTAGCAATATAATGTAGTGAACATTAGTACTGTTGTCATATATTTCTGGTTTTCGCCCTTTGCACACAAGTAAGGCATTTCTTGGCCCCTTTGTGGTTGGAAGGGACCATGTGACTAGATCTGACCCATGACTTGTAAGCAGCAGTGCCTCCATTCACTTCCAGAAGTAGTATTTAACTACTGGTTACACAAAGCCTTCAGAAAAACAATGCCTTTCTCTGGCAAAGCTTGAAATTGTACCCTAAATGAGCACAGACCTCTAACCTGAGCCAAGGAGAAATATACCTTTGTGTTTTAAGCCACCGAGATTTTAGGATTGTGGCCCTGGCTGGTGTAGCTCAGTGGATTGCGCGCAGGCCTGGGAACCAAATGATCACAGTTCGATTCCCAGTCCGGACACATGCCTGGGTTGCAGGCCAGTTCCCAGCAGGGGACACATGAGAGGCAACCATACACTGATATTTCTCTCCTTCTCTCTTTCCCTTCCCCTCTAAAGATAAGTAAATAAAAAATCTTTTTAGAAATTATTTAAAAAAATATTTTAGGGTTGTGTGTGTTTTTAACCACACACACCAGCATAATCTGGTCTATAGTGACAAACACAAAAGGTGATCAGTACAGGTCTTCTTCTCACAAGCTACCTATGGCTAAGCTAGGTCTCCCTGATTTCGTGCTGGCAAAGGCTTTTTTGTCTTTGTTTTTGTTTTTTAAAAGACAAATACTATTACCTATTTTAGTACATTTTCTGCCCAACTATGGAAACTTTCTAAATCCTGATTTTATCAACTAATTTAATAGTTATTCAATTCCTGTGATTTCGACAAACCTAGTAGATACACTAGTGTCCTAATCCAAGTAATTATTTATTGTAATTGAATCAATCAAGTTCAGGAACCCTCATACAAACAGCAGCAGAATATCCATCCTAGTTAAGCATGAACCAATCAATCACCACTCTGGATAACTACTCGACTGTGCAACCATCCAGTCTTCCACACGGCTCCCACGATCCATTCTGTCAGGTATCTTACTAGAATCACTACAAAGTATTTTACATGACTGAGGAAGGAGAAATGGGGATTAAAAAATAAGGTATCAATAGTAGACTGACCAGTTAATATCTAAGGGGCAAGGACGTAAAACTCATAGCTAAGCACAAAATGTTAAATGCCTTAAGAATAAAAAAAATACTAAGCGGAGTGGGTAAAAATTCTCTAAAAATACACCAGGCCCTTCTCTAGACATATTCTCAATGCCAACAATCTTGAACAACTATTTTCCAAGGAATAGGGTTATCAGAGAAGTCACATAAGCAGCAAAACATTTGAACTGGTCCTTTACCTTAAAGGATGAGTTTATGTTACTAAGCAGAGATGGGAAATAGGAAGGAATGCTCCCAAATCAAAAGTATGTGTTACACAGGAAAAGAACCACACAATAGGAGAAAAATATTTTCCAAAGGGAAAATTCCTAAGACACAGGGTCTAGTTTTGAATATCCTATCTTGCCCCCAAGTATAAAGTGCTTTAAAGAAATACATAAAATACAAATATAAATTAGAATATAAAACAAAAAAAGAAACAAGATGGGGACTTTAAATGGAACCAGAAATATTGATAATATAAAAATGCCTTTAAAATACCTACAGGAACCCTGGCCATGGAGCTCAGTTGGTTTGACTGTCATCCCCATACACCAAGGTTTTGGTTTGATCCCTGATCAGGGCACATAGAAGAATCAACCAATGATTGTAAAAAACAAATGGAGAACAACAAACCAATGTTTCTCTCTCTTGCTCTCTCTCCAACTCAATTTAAAAAAATAAAAATTAGCCCTGTCTGGTGTGGCTCAGTGGTTGAGTGCTGTCCTATGAACCGAAGGGTCACCAGATCGATTCCCAGTCGGGGCAGGCACATGCCTGGGTTGCAGGCCAGGTCCCCAGTGTGGGGGGCACGCAAGAGGCAACCACACATTGATGTTTCTTTCCCTCTCTTTCTCCCTCCCTTCCCCCTTTCCAAAAAGTAAATAAAATCTTTAAAAATAAAAAATAAATAAAAATTACCCCTGGCCCGTGTGATCTGGTTGGGTGTCTTCCCTCAAAGCAAAGGGTCACAGGTTCAATTTTTGGTCAGAGCACGTGCAGGTTGCAATTTGGACCCTGGATGGGGCTTTTGTGAGAGGTTTCTCACAAAACCTCTTACATAGATGAGAGATTGATGTTTCTCTCTTACATAGATGTTTGTCTCTCTCTCTTTCTCCCTTCCTTCCCCTCTCTAAAAATAAATACTATCTTTAAAAATAATAATAATTAAAATTTTTAAAAATTAGTTCCAGGAACTTTTTTAAAAAACTGCCTATAGGAGACCTCAACATGCACAAGGTTAACAGCCTAGACTTTCAGCTGTAATGTTTAATTTTTGATGACTGGCTAGTTCAATGTATTCACGATTTCTAGCAGCTGATATGGAAATATGATCAGTCACACAACTAAGTGCCACTAAAGTTAAAGAAATTATTTTTCTGATAAAAGAAAATTACTAGCATTGCTAACAAAAATAAATTTACTCCTGAAAGTCCCCTTGGAAAAGATATATAGCCGTGGCTGGTGTAGCTCACTGGATTGAGCATGGGCCTGCGAGCCAAACAACTGCAGTTCAATTCCCAGGCAGGGCACATGCCTGGGTTGCAGGCCAGTTCCCAGCAGGGGACGCATAAGAAGCAACCACACATTGATATTTCTCTCCCTCTCTCCTTTCTTTCCCCACTAAAGATAGATAAATAAAATCTTTTTTTAAAAAAGGATACTATAACATCTTCATAACACCCAAAATGAATTTCACAGGGCTGCTACTGATATACCTCCACAGATGGAGACAGCAATGATATCACCTAAAGCACAAGTCTGTAAAGACACCTCTATACAGAGTAGGTGTTCAGTGCTCTATAGCTGAAGTTGCATTTTAGGGTACCCAAGACAATGATACTATTGCAGACCAAGATGAGTACAGAGATCGGCATGCAGGTGGGTTTCAAAACCCCATGAGAATCTAAATGAAGGGACAGAGCCTCCCCTCCCTCTACAAATGCAGATATATGTTGAATATAATTTCAAGGGATTATAGACTATAACATCTATCTGAGACCCCCAGAGAAAAGACTGACTGCAGAGACTTTAATCAATCTCCAAGGCTGGTGTGGCTCAGTGGATTGAGCGCAACCTGCGGAAATAAAGGGTCACCACGGTTGATTCCCATTCAGGGCATGTGCCTGAGTTGCAGGCCAGGTCCCCAATACAGGACGTTGGAGAGGCAACCACACATTGATGTTTCTCTCCCTCTCTTTCTCCCTCTGTTCCCCTCTGTCTAAAAATAAATAATCTTTTAAAATATATATATAATTTAATCTTGGTAAAATTGAATATGGTAGCGGCAAATATCAGATTTGCTGCCAAGGATGTATTACATTCTATGTGGTCAACTGAGAGTAAACCTAGGGTAGAGCAGACACAGTCAAGAGCCTTAACGAAGTCTTATGACTAAAGAGGAGACTATCCCAATGGGTATTTAAAATGGCTTAATAGTCTTCACTGACTCATGCAACCACAACCCGGACCATTCTGGACCTGTTTTGGTTTCCTCTAACATCCTGGCCTTTTCAAATATCTGGCTATTTCCTATTAATTATCCTTTTCTTAGCTTATTTATCACTTCCTCAGTGAGGCTTTCTCTAATTCCTCCTGCTATAGTGTCCTCAGACTTTATGGTAATTATAAATTTGACTGTCTTCCTTGCTAAACTAATGTTTTCTATGAGGATCTATTTCTCCAGTGTCTCCACAACTCAACAGTATTTAAAGTCAGGATTCAAATATTTACCTAAAGAAAAAAATGAGACTACCTCTGATGAAAAGCAAATTAGTCTTAGACATTTTTTAATCTCCTTTCTGATATGCAAATTTAGCTGAGAATACTGTCAAGGCAGCTAAAACCAAATACCGTTGTGAACACTTCAAAATAAATAATAAAGCATTCATACAATGTATGTATTTGAGCAGTGCTACTTTCTGCTATTCTCTCCAAATTAAGCTGTTTGTAAAAATGTGCACCCAGGAACTTAAAGAAGCAACTTATAATTAAATGGCAAGGCCACTGTTACTTATTTAAACCTCTCATAAATAATACCTTATCATCTTCATGATAATGCCGTGCTGCCCTGCCATTCTCTATAGAGAAAATGCTTCTATTTAGCTCATTCAAAAGTGGTATCAGATTGTGAAGGAGCCATTAGAAAAGAAAGTGGCCAGAACACATTTGTTTACACCAATACTAATTACTACTTGACCCATAAAGAAATATTCTCCAAGGACCCTAAGAATGATGCATACGGTAAGTCAAAGTATATCAAAGTTTATGACAGAGAAACGAAAATACATTAGGCGTTTTAACAAGAAGAAATTTAATGAGTTATTGGATGCATACAAAAATACTGGAAGGACTAAAAGAGTCAGAGGAAAAAGTATGACAACCAGAGAAATACGGAACTGACACACCAACAGCCCTGAAGCGAAGAGTTCAAGAAGAGTATAGCAACTGTGATCTGGATTCAGAGATGAATCAAGAAGAACTCACTACACCACTTACCTGCAGATCATATCCAGTGTAGTAAGAAAAATAAAAGGCACACAGACTGAAGAAGTAAAATTGCATTTATTTGCAGACCATAATTGTGTACGTAGGAAATCCTAAAGAAAATATAAAATTTACTAGATCTAATAACTCAATTTAGCAAGGCTGAACAATACAAGGTGAAAATACAAAACTCAGCTGTATTTCTATACATTGGGTTGGCCAAAAGTCCATTATATTTTATGATGGCTCCAGTAGTGCTTAGTTATCTTTAATTTCATTCAAAATAATTTCGTTAGATTGTATTGTGACAACTGTCATTATCGGGGTGCATTTTATTTATTTATTTATTTATTTTTTAAAAGATTTTACTTATTTATCTTTAGAGGGCAAGGGTTAGGGAGAGAAACATCAATGTGTGGTTGTCTCTCATGTGTCCCCTGCTGGGAACTGGCCTGCAACCCAGGAATGTGCCCTGACTGGGAATCAAACCACGATCCTTTTGTTCACAGGCCGGTGCTCAATCCACTGAGCTACCCCAGCCAGGGCTATCAGAGTGCATTTTAGAAAAAACTTATCAAAACTGGTGAATTTTTCTGCAGCCATTTTAATATTGAAGATGGAAGAACATACACATTTTTGGGATATTATGCTTTATTATTTCAAGAAAGGTAAAAATGCAACTGAAACGCAAAAAAAAAAAATTGTGCAGTATATGGAGAAGGTGCTATGACTGCTCGAACATGTCAAAAGTGGTTTGCAAAGTCTCTTGATACTATTGACATTTTGGCCAAATAAATCTTTGCTGTGGAGCTGTCTTACGCACTGGAAGATGTTTAGCAACACCCCTGGCCTCTACCCACTAGAAGCCAATAGCAGAAGATAGTCAACATAGTCAATATCCAAATCAATAAAGTTATTGGTGAAAATGAAAAATGTGTCTTTTATTTTACAGAAAAAACATAACAGACTTTTGGGCCAACCCAATATAAACAATAAATAACTGGAAAATAAAATCATAAATATAATTTACAACAGAATTTAAAAAACAAAATAAGATAGAAATACATTTAACACAACAGGTACAAGATCTACACATGAAAAACTATAAACTTTGCTAAAATTTAAAAAAGACCAAAATAAATGGAGAGATATACCATGTTCATAGAATAAAAGAATCAATATTGCTAAGATGTCAATTCTCCTTAAATTCATTTATATAGTCACTGCAATTCCACTCAAAATCACAGCATGTTTTTTGTAAAAAATGGTCAAAATGACTTCAAAAGCCAAATCAATTTTTTAAAAGAAAAACAGAGTTAGAAGGTTTATACTATGTGAGTTCAAGACTATACAGCAATAATCAAGAACTTCTAATACTGGCATAGGGGTACAGATACAGGTCAAAGTAACAGAATACTGAGTTTCCGAAGAGACCTATGCAATATGGTCAACAGAATTTCAACAAAGTTCCAAAGTAATTCAATAGGAAAAGGATAGTGTTTTCAACAAATGATGCTGGAACAACAGATTTAATATGCTACAACTGACATCAACCTTAAAAACATTATGTTAAGTGAAAGAGCCAATACACAAAAGAATACAGACTGTATTACCTCATTTATATGAAATGCCCAGAAAGACAACTTCATAGGAACAAAAAGTAGATCAGTAGTTTCCTGGATATAGGGCTGAGAAAGGGAAGTGACTACAAATGGGCACAAGATTTCTTTCTGAAGTAACAGAAATGTTCTAAAATTACATTGTGCTGAAGGTTGCACAACTCTAAATGTACTGAACTGCAAACTTAAAACAACTGGATTTTATAATATGCAAATTAAACCTCAGTAAATATGTTATTAACAATAGACTTCTAGGGGGTGGAAAGGAGACACTAAGTTCTTGGAAATTAAAAATACAATTGTTAAAATGAAAAACTGAATGGCCAGTCTAAATAACAAGCATGGGGCCCTGGCTGGTGTGGCTCAGTGGATTGAGCACGGGCCTGTGAAGAAAAGGGTCGCTGGTTCAATTCCCAGTCAGGGCACATGCCTGGGTTGCAGGCCAGGTCCCCAGTAGGGGACACACGAGAGGCAACCACACATTGATGCTTCTCTCCCACTCTTTCTCCTTCCCTTCTCCTCTCTCTAAAAATAAATAAATAAAGTAGTTTTAAAATAAATAAATAAATAATAAATAAATAATAAATAAATAAATAACAAGTATGGCTGAAGACCAAGTCACAAATATGGAAAAAAAAGAGAAAGAAATCTCTACAACATAGTAACAAAAGACAGAAAATAAATAATACGAAAATTAAAAGGCAAACAAACAGGATTAAACAGTTCAAAGACCTGACTACTAAAAATTCCAAAGACAATGTAGAACATAAATGATGACCAAAAAAATGGACATTTGTAAGCATGATGAAACAATAAAAAATGAAATTTCTGAGCTCAAAATGGACCTAAGCCATCAGCCTAAAAGAGCTCATTAACAATCTAAAACAATGAATGAAAAAAAGTTACACTTAAGACACACAGGTAAAAATTTAGAACTCCCAATTACACAGAAAATACTTTAGAACTTCAAAATATTACACAGAAACAAAAATTATACTGACATTAGTCATTCTTCATCACTGTCTTCTCAATGAGGAATTGTGGACAATGGAAGAACGTAACAATGGAACGATGACATCAAGGTTCCATGGGAAAAAATTTTCAACCCAGAATTCAATTCTCAGAAAACCAAACAATCAAATCTGAGGAGAAAATAAAGGCATTTTTTCAATATGCAAAGACTCAAAATTTACCATCCACACACTTTAAAAAAATTAAGAAATATAAGAAGACAACTAGGGTAGGAGAGAAACGATAGCTAAGTATGTGCTGGAACTACGTATTAACTAAGTGAAGGTACAAAGTAGTAAAATTTTGATGCTTAAAGACAATTCTTCAACAAAGTTTCAGTGGTGAGAAATACAGCTCCTTTCTAGTTCCAAAATCATTTTTGGTATTATAATGAGTATATTAACATAATCATATAAATGAGACTAGATGAACACATATAACTTATTTTCTTTATAAAAGAAAAGTGGCCCTGGCTGGTGTGGCTCAGTGCATTGAGTGTGAGCCTGCAAACCAGAGGGCCGCAGGTTCAATTCCCAGTTAGGGCACATGCCTGGGTTGCAGGCCGGTCCCCAATGGAGGGCATACAAGGGGCAACCACACACTGATGCTTCTTTCCCTCTCTCCCTCCTTTCCCCTCTCTCTAAAAATAAATAAATAAAATATTTTAAAAAGAAAGAGAAGATAAATATTATAAAAAAATTTTGTAGCCTTGGCTGGTGTGGTTCAGTGGATTGAGTGCTGGCCTGTGAACCAAAAGGTAGCAGGTTCTGTTTCCAGTCAGGGCACATGCCTGGATTGCGGGCCAGATCAATGACTGGGGGCATGCAAGAGCCAACCAACTGATGTACCTCTCACACACTGATGTTTCTCTCTCCCTCTCTTTCTGTTTCCCTTCCACTTTCTCTGTAAGTAAATAAATAAAATCTTTTAAAAAAATTTGTCAGGGAGTGTGAATCACTAAAGGGTAAGTGCACTAATTTCTTTTCCTTTCATAGCAGGGACTTCTACATCAGGTTGATAAATCACTTTATTAATAGTAATAAAGATAACCATTAGAACAATTACAAATATGTAATAAAAATTTAAAAAGGGAAATGGTATTATTAAATTCTTCATCTTTTATACTGAGAAGGTAAATAAACTAATGAATTAAAAGGAACCATATGAATTATATTGAAAAATACAAGCATGAACCCCGGCTGGTGTGGCTCAGTGGATTGAGCACCAGGCTGCGAACCAAAGGGTAGTAGGTTTGATTCCCAGCCAGGGCACATGCCTGGGTTGCAGGCCAAGGTCCCCAGTATGGGGTGTCTGAGAGGCAACCACACACTGATGTTTCTCTCCCCCTAATTCTCCTTCCTTTCCCTTCTCTCTAAAAATAAATAAATAAATAATAGTTAAAAAAATAAAATAAGAAAAGTATAAGCGTGAATTATAAACACCCTTCTGGAGACTGGAAAACAGGGGTGGTAGATGGGACTTACTTTTCACTATATTCTCTTTTCTCAGAATTTACATATTTTCCATGAATATACAATATTTTTATAACTTAAAGAATTGTTTTAATAAAAAATTAAACTGTGCTTTAGCAATGGAATACTGTGTAGGCATTTGAAAAGAACAGAAGAAGTCTCTACCTCCCAATAATACATAAAGATGTCTACAACCATATTAAGTGAAAAACTAACATGATGAAAAATGCATTAAAATGGTACTGTGTTTACAATAGAATGTTTAATACAGTCACTCTGGAAGACAATTTGGCAGTTTCACAAGTTGAACAGTCTTGCCATACCACCAGCAATTGTACTTGTAGGTACTTATCTATGTGAAAAGAAAACCTAGGTTCCCACAAAAACCTGTACACAAATGTTTACAGCAGCTTTACCTATAATCACTAAAAACTGGAGGCGAGCAACATAACTATGTTATCCTTCAAATGGAAAAGCAATCTGTGGTACAATGGAATGTACACAGTAGAAAGTATTAAAAATGAAATACTATCCAGTAATAAAAAGGAACAAGCTACTGATTCATGCAGCAATACAGTTGAATTTAAATCCATTTTGCTAACTGAAAGAAGCCACCTCCAAAAAGCTACATATGACACATGGAAAAGGCAAAACTACAGGGGCAGAAAATAAATCAGTGGTTGCCAGGGACTGGTGGAGAGGGAAGTGGCAAACTGTAAAAGGGACACATAAAGGAAACTTTAGGGTGTTGTAAGTGTTCTGTATGGCCCTGCAATGGTGGATATATGACTTTATGCCCTTGTCAAAACCCACAGACATGTATATCTCAAAGAATGAACTTGGATATATGCAAAATAAATTTTAATAATCAGTGAGGATAGAACAAAGACTAATGGCAAACAAATCTAACTGTATTACAAATGTGTGACACAATTTCACTAAAAGAGTTGGGGGAAAAGGAACTGACCTACGTAATGCTGGAAATTAATGCTTTGGTTGTAAACTGAGAAGATAAGGACAAAAAGAACCGTACATTAAACACAGTACTCCAGCTCTGTTTGTTTTCCACAAGGGTATGGAATAACAATTCTAAAACCGCTTTTCAATAAATGAGTTTCTCACTGTCTGCAAGGGAAGTTACAGAAAAACAAGAAGGAAAGGCTAGAATAAACACTCTGGTACTTGACTGGAGCCAGGAACATCAACATGAACACAAGTGTAGCTTAATATATATACAGATGGATATACAGAAGCATCATGTACATGTACACACCTGCATTAGAATAAATAAATACACACAGCCAACCCCTGTCTTATAAAGTAATGACACTCCAGCAGCAATGAGCACTTCCAATGTCCAGATCTTGGTTTCTGGATACCATTATGGAGAACTAGCCCATTCTAGGGCTGGGATTGAGGAAAAACATAAGATAGGTCTGATACAGTCTATAGTCATCAGAAAATAAGAAAGTGTCAAAAAGACATAGGAACCAATCTCTGAAAGAACTCTCAATGACCAAAGCCGGAACAATTTAGCAACAAAATGAATTTGTGGTTCATTTTATTTGTCAACTTGGCTAGGCCACAGTACCCAAATATTTGGTCAAATATTATCCCAGATGTTTCTGTGAAGGTGGTTTTTAGATGCATTTACAATTTAAATCAGAATACTTTGAGCACAGGCTACCCTCTACAATGTGGGTGGACCTCAATCCGTTGAAGGCCTTAATTTAAAAAAAAAAGACTGGATTCCCCTGAAGAAGTAATTCTGACAGCCGACTGCCTTCAAAGTTGAACTGCAACATCAACTCTGCCCTTGGTCTCCAGGTTGCCAGGCTACCCTGAAGATTTCGGACTTGCCAGTCCAAATCAATAATGTGACTGACATATGTACCTCATATGGAGGTATATATGTACCTCCATCCGTCCTACTGGTTCTGTTTCTCTGAAGAAGTCTAATACAAGTTTTAACCCAAAGTATAAAATAAAATATGTAAATCCACACTGAATAGATGATTGACTTAACACATAAATGGGGAAGTGACAAATCTTCCTTACAGAAGAATTCCAATATAAATAGATAGCCTCCCCTCCAGAAGGCAGGGCCTAGTCCCTCCTTCCCATATGAAAGTGGGCCAGACTTAGTAAAAGGAAAAACAGTAACTTAACAGTGGAAAAACCTGACCAACACTGCCTTAACCAAGAGATCAAGGTTCACATCATCAGTGTCCTCCTATGGTTATTGTGTGCTACCAACATGTGATAGGGGTACTTTCACCTCTGTGGCATCCTTTCTGAAAACCCATAAACCCACTCTAATCATGAGAAAAAAATTAGATAAACCCAATCTGAAGAACATTCTGCCCTGGCTGGTGTAGCTCAGTGGACCCGTGAACAGGCCTGTGAACCAAACAACTGTGGTTCGAATCCCAATCAGGGCACACGCCTGGGTTGCAGGCCAGTTCCAGTTCCCAGCAGGAGACACACGAGAGGCAACCATACACTGATATTTCTCTCCCTCTCTCCTTCCCTTCCCCTCTAAAGATAAATAAAATCTTAAAAAAACAAAAAGAACATTCTGCAAAATACCTCACCAGTATTCCTTAAAACAGTAAAAGACATAAAAATTAGGGAAACTGAAACTCCCGCTGAACAGAGGAGACAAAGAAGGTGTGAAAACCTAAATGCAATATAGTAACCTTGTATAGGCTCCTGGAACAGAAAAATGGAAAATGGACATCTGGTAAAAACTATGGAAATCTGAATGAAGTATGGACTTTAGTTAATAATAATGTATCAATACTGGTTCACTAATTGTGATAAATGTGTCATACTAATATAAGATGTTAACAGGAAAAACTGGGTGCAGGGTATATAGGAACTCTCTATACTATCTTTATAATTCTTCTATAAATCTAAAACTGTTCTGAAATTAAGTTTTTTTTTTTTCTATTTTTTTTTAGAGAGAGGGGAAGGGAAGGAGAAAGGGAAGGAGAGAAACATGAATGTGTGGTTGCCTCTCATGTGCCCTCTATGGGGAACCCAGCCCGCAACCTAGGCATGTGCCCTGACTGGGAACCAAACATGCGACCCTTTGGTTCGCAGGCTGGCACTCAATCCACTGACCCACACCAGCCAGGGGTAAGTTTAGTTTCTAAAAACACTTGTCACAGTGGTATTGCTTCCTCAACAGCGATACCACATGCCTTAGACCCTTAAGAGGGCAGCAGGAAGTACAGTACCTTCACTGAAGCCACTGCTGCACCTGCAAGAGTTAAATATAAACCAAGCTGGATAACGACAGTTTTGTTCTATTTCCACCAAGCAAATACTAAGGGTAGAAGCAGCAGCAAAAGGTATAATCCTAAGGGAGAGATATAAAAACAACCAGAGAAGACATCAAAAATACAGTATTTCCCTAAGGAATTACCACACCATAGATGTTCACGGCAGTTTAAAAAAAAGAAGTTAGCTAGCATAGCCTAAAGCCCTATGCTTCTAATGATGACAATATAAACCATCCTATGCACTGTTGGATACAAAGATAAAATATTATCCTCTCATTACTGAGGGCTCAAGATTACTAAGGAAGGTCTCAGAAACACCTGTCTTTACATAAGCCTTGAAACAGATGTTTTAGTTTTAGAATTCTACAGAAGATGAGAAACAAACTCAAAATATCAGGTGAGACCATGAGTAACAACAGTAGTTTCCTTACCAAAAGTCACAGAGTTCTCAGAGTTTAAGTAACAGTGTGCTAACATATAAAAAGCAGTTTTGATAATAAAGTGACCTGGGTTTGAAATCTATTTCTGCCATTTCTTGCTAAATAAATCTGGAGAAGTAACTTCTTGATCTAATGTCAGGATGCTTTAAGAGAAACAAATATGTGAAAGAACTTTTAATGAACTCAATTTCAAACAGTATGATTTTTCACTAACATTCTTAACACTAAACATTCTTCCTTTCAGAATTTCAGTTTCCTAAAAAGGCAACAAAATGCAATGAATAGAAAAATAAATCAAATGTTAACAGAAGCTGCACAGGGATGACTGATGTTCCAACATATGTATGTTTTATCTTTTCCACATCCATAATAAACATGTTCACTTGTAATTACAAAAATTATTTTAAAACATACATTTGTCACTTTCCTCCAGAATATCTTGATTTGGGTTACCTGACATTTATTTTAAATAATTTGACTCAACCTCAAAAAAAGTAAAGAAATCAAAGGAACATAGGACCTCACAGACATCCTGACCTAAGCAGAAAGGGACAATGGGATCACCATATTTTTATAATTTCTATGTAGAACTAATTTAAATGCTGTTAAAGGAAAGGCTCAGAGATTAATGAAGTCTAGTTGTCTTGGTTCTGCTATTGCAAATAAGCCAAACTCAATTTCCTCTTCTGGAAAACGTGGTCAGCCAGCTGGGTAGGAAGCCTAAGGTAGCTAAGGTAGAGGACCATAGAGAAACTTGGAAGACATGGGGGGGAGGGAGCCTGAAAAAGTGTGTGTGTGGGGTGGGGGGCTTTAAGTTTTGTGGTCATCTATTAAGTTCTGAAGAGTTAGGAAAACAACAGTCATAGTAACTAGAGTAGAAAAACCGCTTTGAGAGAAAATGGCCTTGCTGAGGCAATGTAAGTGTTCCAACAACTGTCCTTGATCAAAGCTATACTGCAAACAAGTAAATGGGGGGTGGGGCGGTAGACATGAAAAAGGGGAAGAATGTCTATACTACTGTGAAATATCTATATTCTAACTATTAGCCAGTATTTTTTATAAGTCTACCTTCCCCACTAGAAGGCGAAGCCAGGGACTGTATCATGAATCTCTGTATCCCTAGAACCTGGCATATAGAAGGAATTAAATGTTTACTGAATAGAAGTATTCTAATTGGTTTATTTCCTACCTTAAAAGATTTAGTTCACATGTACTTAAGTTCTTCTTAGTATGATACTTCTGACCCATTCAATAAATACTTATTGTCTGCCAGCTATGTTTCAGCCACCCTTCTAAGCATCTGTAGTATGTCAGTCAATAGGCAAAAACAAAAATCTGTCCTCATGGAGAGAATGTCATCAGAATGTCATATCCCACCCTGTCCAAAGCAGTGCTACTCAAAGTGTGCTCCATGAATTGGTGCCAAGTCACCAAACTGTCACTGGTCCATGACACAGCAAGCTAGAGTAAGCAATCAGAAACTCATACAGAAATCTGAAAGTCATTTTAAACAATGAACCTAATATTATAAAGTATGGATTCAAATCTGTCTTTTTAATTTTTCTAATAATTCATTTTTAGTTTTTCAAAGTATCACTACATAATATATTGGAAATTTTTTAAAAAACTAGTCTTTCACCACAGATAATTTTGAGGAGCACCGGTCAAATGCACTCTGATCACATGACTTCCCTCTCCTGAAACAGAATTCTACACTGCAACATTCTGAAGGTCTTCCACAAATTCTAGCCTTTCCAAATATTAATTTCCCACTAGTTTGGTTTATCATATATTCCAGCCACACTGAATTGCTTTCAGCACAGCCTTCTATCTTGCTTGCTCTTTTCCCTCAGCCTTAAATACTTTCCTCCTCTGTGCGATCAAAACTTACATCCTTTTAAAGTAAAGCACAAACGACACAAACTTCTCAAAGCTCTCCATGAACCAGACAGGTAGAAGCACGCTTTCCCTGACTGACACTAATACTTTAAAGCAGCCCTCTTCAGGAGATTTTCTGCAGATTACAAATTCCTAGAATACAAAAACAATAACTTGCTCATTTGGTATCCCTATAATACACAACAAAGGCATCGAATTTGCTGAATAAATGCTGTTAAGAGACAGTGTTACATGTGTATAAATGAGCTTCACTCAAGAGATCAGAAAATTCTGAAATTATACCACAAATTGTGTATTCACTTTTCTCGGGGAAAAAAGTCTTTAGCTCTCTCATTATAGATTCTCCAAGGAATCTAAGAAACCCTGCGGTGTTAAAGAAACCACTTATTGATAAAGGGCTTAGGTTTCATCAGCAGACAGACCTACTTCTGCTGGCCAGCTCCAACAGGCTTACCTTGGGGAAATGACCAAATATAATATAAACCTCAATCTCCTTATTTCAAAAAGGTGTCAATATTTACTTCAAAGATTTGATATGAGAGCTGAATGTGACTACATATGGAAAGACCTAGGATCATGAGTCTGATTGTGGTCAAGGCACACATGCCTGGGTTGCAGGTTTGGTCCCAGGTCGGGGCACATACAACAGGTAATAACCAAATCAATATTTCCCTCTCACATCAGTGTTTCTCTCCCTCTTTCTTCCTCCCTCCTCCTCTCTCTAAAAATAAATAAATAAAATCTTTTTTAAAAATATATAATCTAAGGCCCTCACTGAGTAGCTCAGCGGGTTAGAGTGATATCCCAATACACCAAGGTTGTGGGTTCCATCCCTGGTCAGAGCACATACGAGAATCTACCAATGAATGATAAGTAAGTGGAACAACAAATCAAGGTTTCTCTCCCTCTAAAATCAATAAATCAAAAAAATATTTTTTTAAATACATAGTCTAGCCCTGGCTGGTGTGGCTCAGTGGATTGAGCACCACTGGCCTGCAAAGCCAAGGGTCCCCAAGTTTGAACCCCAGTCAGGGCACATGCCTGGGTTGCAGCAAAGTCTCCAGTAGGGGGTGCGCAGGAGTCAACCACACACTGATGTTTCCTTTCTCTTCCTCTGTCTCTCCCTCCCTTCCCCTCTCTCTAAAAATAAATAAATAAAATATTTTAAAACATACAATGCAATATAATACAATAAAATAAAGTACATAGTCTAATGTTAAGAGAACTGACATCTTGATTGAGCTGTATTCCAAACTGAACTGAGCATATTAAAACAAAAAAAAAACTTAGTGTTTTACTAACTTTAAGCAAGGGTACATGCATGCCAGTTTACCATAAATCACTATACCCCCACTTAAACAAAAAAAAAGTTTCCACTTAAGTACCCAAGACCAAATAATCCAAGGACTAAAACTCATCTTAATACAAACAAACACTCTTCACCAGAGACAAAGAAGTCACAAGCAAAAACAATATTGTGGTACTGTGTGCATTTTGAGTTTCCATACTAGAGAGCACTCTCATAATCAAGGCACCTAATTTTACAATTACATGCAGACTATAACCAATTACAATGTGTATCAACTTATATAAAGTATATAATAAAACTATACATTTTGGTACTATTTTACAGTAAATACAGTGATTATATTAATAAACTAAAACCTACAAATTATAGCATTTACTTCAACAGTTTAATATATTTGACAGTATTTTATTTTATTTTTTTAAAGATTTTATTTATTTATCTTTAGAGGAAAAGGGAAGGAGAGAGGGAGAGAAATATCAATGTATGGTTGCCTCTCATGCATCCCCTGCTGGGAACTGGCCTGCAGCCCAGGCATGTGCCCGGACTGGGAATCAAACAGCGATCATTTGGTTCCCAGGCCTGCGCTCAATCCACTGAGCTACACCAGCCAGGGCTATTCAACAATCTTTTAGAAAGTGAGGTCATCCATTATAAAAGCCTAGAAAATATTTTCAGTCTGAAGAAGTTTATTTATAGAAAATTAAACTATCTTTATAAAAACTAAATTTCATTATCAAAAATATTCACTGAATAACAAAAATTATAATTTAAAAATCATCTACTCCCTCATGTTAAGTAAATTCACTTATTCGTTAAAAAACTAAGACTTTTGCCCTGGCTGGTGTAGCTCAGTGGACAGAGCACGGGCCTGTGAAGCAAAGGGTCGCCAGTTCGATTCCCAGTCAGGGCACATGCCTGGGTTGCAGGCTGGGTCCCCATTTGGGGCCATGTGAGAGGCAACCACACATTGATGTTTCTCTACCTCTCTTTCTCCCTCCCTTCCCCTCTCTCTAAAAAAAAAAAAATAAGTAAATAAAATATTTTTTAAAAAATAAAAAAAAAAACTTAAGACTTTTTTCCAGCTTTATTGAGACATAATTGACATACAATACTGTTTACCATTAAGGTCTACAACATAATGATTTATGTATATACTGCAAAAATAAGACTGTTTTTAGAGCCTGTGATATAACACATCAGACAAGTAATTCCTTGATACTCCCTCTAGTCCAGGGACTGTATGCCGTCCTACAACTCTCCCTCAACCACCACGTGTCATTTATGCCTTTTTTCTGAGAGCACATTCAGTACAGTATGTAGTAGCTGCATTCTTTCTGTAACAGTGTAATGATTTCTGGATATAAAAATTCCCCCTGTGTTAAACAATTAGTAGTTTGATGCAACGTAAATTTATTTTTAGACTTTTCTTCCATTTCTAAATGTGAGTCAACAATTATTAATGTTAAGATTATTAATTTGTAGCTCATCACCCAGAATGTTCTACCATTAGGGTGTCCTTATTAATAATGAATTATGTCCCTGTCAATAATCAATTACTCTATTTCTGCTTAAGATTGTTAATGGAACTGTATGTCAGAGTGCCAATACATTTTAGAAAGGCCATTAAGAAATATTAAATCTTTCCAACTCTTCCTTTTATGAGTTTTCTTTCAATATCCTATGAACACCAGGGATGCTAATGAAACGAAGCACACCACAAACACTAGGCACTGGGCTAGCTGCAGGTGGTCCTGTTGGGGGTTGGGGGGCGGGGCACGGGAGGGGGATGCATTGATTGCTTAGGGCACTTACTGCAGTGTAGCTCAGAACACACACTTCACAGCCACCCAAACAGCTGCTATAAAAATTAGGTTTTCTTGAGCCCCATCAAGACATGCAGACTGTGGGGATGAGGACAGGAATCTGTATTTTTAACAAACTCCCAAGTGATTTTACTGCACATTATGTCTGAGAAACACACATAGCTCACTCATCACAACAACCTACTCACATGGGGAGCCAACGAGGAAAAATGTGGGAATTTTCCAGATTACTTTAAAATATGTAACCAAAATTTCTACAGTAAAAGCAGCTCAATTATTTCATTGCTACTGCATAAAGATCCCTCTTCCTAGTTCTGGGATGACAGGCACCCGTGAGAACTCTTGAAAAACAATGTTATCAATGTCAAAAACAAAACAAAACTAAAGCTCAAATGATCTTTAAAAGAAGAAAAAAGGCTTCCTCTTATAGTAAAGTTTAGTACAGTTAGAGTAGGGAATCGGTCCCAATTTTTTTCTCAGAGTTAACTGCCAGCATCAAAAAGCTTAGTGCTACTTTCAGTCTACCACATTAAATTCAAAGATACTTTCCTTGTTTCTGCAGAATGTTGGTCTTAAATTAACAATGGCCAAAATATCATTTTATGATTACCTTAAGAATATCACTTAGATTTTAATGCATATTATTTCAATGCATTTAATTTTGTTAAGATGACTGTTTTCTCAATCATTTTGGCAGTTACTGAATAAATTAACTCTGAATATTTAAACTTGTAAGAAACTATGTCATGATTGTGTTAATTATTGCTCCCTGGGAGGCGATATGGCCAATTATAAACAACAAAGTCAAATAAGAAGGTCCTAAATATGAATCTAGCAGCACCAATCACTACCTGTGTAACCTTGGGCAAGTTATTTAACCTCTCTAAGCCTCTATTCCTTATTGGGAGGATTAAATAAGATAATATATGTAAAGCACTCGGCACCTGGTACCTGTTAGTCCTCAGTAAACATTAGCCCATATAAACATATATAAAAGAGTCTCTCTGAAAAGACACACAAGAAATTATTAATGATGGTTGCTTCCAAGAAAAGAACTTGAGGTCAGGGTAGAAAGCCTATATACCTTCTTGTACTCTGTACATTTATCCAGTGCTTGTAACTTAAAAAAAATAAAAACATTTAAAATTTCTCATGCTGTGGGATTTCTTAGTGTTTAGCGTAATGCGCTGCAAAAGCTAAATTGCCACTGCTAAATTCACAAAGGAATAAACTCATAGTCTAATAATTTCCACAAAGAAATACACAACCTATCTGATTTCAGGAATCTGTTAAGTGCTCTTGCTTCCTTTACTATATCCACTCGGTCTTCACTAAAACACCGTAAACCAGTGATTTTTCAACCTGGGATGATTTTGTCCCTCAGGGGACATCTGGCAACAGACATTTTTGGCTGTCACAACTGAAGGGATGTACTGCTGGCATCTGGTGGACAGAGGCCAAGAATGCTGCTAAACATTCTATTATGCAGAATATAGGACCACACAACAATAATCCACCCAAAATGTCAGTAGAGCTGAGGTGAGAAACTCTGCAACCCAAGGAATCATTCTGCTCAACTCTGAAAGTAATCAGTTTCTTCGTTTCAGTTACCTACAAAACAAAACAAACAATAAATTCTCCCCTCAAGTAATGAAGTAAAATCCTTAATAGTAGTAGGCTAAGGGCTCAATAAATGTAACCATTGTTGGCCACTGCTATAAATTTCTGAAATTCTAGCAGCTAGAACCACTTACAGTTTGTATCTACTAAATTTCAATACATTTCAAGATTTTTAAGTACTTATAAAGTCCTCCAAAAGTGAACTCTAAAAGATTTCAAGAGATTACAGATTACTATTCCTCCTGTTTTTAAATATTTGAAGAACCACAAAGCTCAATGTACAACTAAAATACAACAGAGCATTTATTTTATATGTAGTTATCAAGTCTTTCCGGTAAACTTGATATTTTTACATCTGACTTAATGCACTGCCTTGACCTCTATTTTGTAAAAGCAGCTAAGTAACTTTATAATGAGGCTTGAAAAAATTACAAACTAAATCATCCTCTTCTCCGATCTTAAAGCATAGTTTAGTGTGCCTTATCAAAATGTCAACCATTAATAAAGCTCTTTGGGAAATGTCTTATCAATGTATGGAATTAATCTTGCCCAAAAAAGGTGCAAAACTGAACCAAGTGGCTATCAGAATCTACAGCTAGTTCATAAAACGGTAGGAAATAGATTTGAAATGTTGCTACTACTGTTATTAATCATACTTTCTTAGTAACTCTGTAAACTCTTACACCTTTTTAAGTGTGTATCTTTCTCATTATGTAAGAGTACTATTTAAATAATTTAGTATTTTCACATTGTTCAATAGTTCACTAAATAACTTATTCTGATTAAAGAATTCTTAGGGAAACATCTTAATTCCTTAGTCCAAAACAAAATTTAAAATTACACACAAAAAGGTGTCTGAAAACATTAAATGCAATTAGGTTATTATTCTTTCCCTATTTTTCCAATACACTTTTCGTAATGGACATAGGTATCGCTGGAACTCCATTCACCTCAGTCACTCCCCCAAGCATCCAGAACTTTAATACTTGTCCAAACCTGCTTGCTCATGGTCTAATAATAAACCTAATTATACAATCTGTAATAGCCCCTGACAACCTTTTCCTAAGAAGCCGTAAAGGTGATTTAACTAACACCCCAAATTCTCAGTAATTCTAATTCAAAAACAGATTTCTTCATGCCAGCCTTTGGCTTCTGCCGAGGGCTAAGGGCTGCTGACTGTACAGTGGGGAGGTGAAAATCCGCCTGAACTGAAAAGGACACACGCTGGGCGCTGGACAGCAGGGGTAAGTGCTGGTTCATTTCTCTTTAAATCTGGCAGCACGTGGGGCGGCATTGTGAAGCCACCAACCCGCCTCCCCCCTTACACTCGCACACGTACGTCTCCAGCGCGCATGCTCCTCTCGCACAGTCCTAGCAGAGTAGGAGCCAACCCCCTAAAAAGTCAACCTGGAAGCCGCAAACGGCCGGAGGCCGGGACAATGGGGGAGGGGGGCCACAGGCACCTCTGGGGAGGCAGACCCGGCCTCCGCCCCAAGCCAGAACCGGTAGGCCGCAGGCCCGCGGTTCTGCAGGCCTGCGCAGGAGCCGGAACCGCTCCAAGCACAAAGCCCCGAGCCGGCCAGCGAGCGGCTCTCCGCTCGGCCCGCTCCTACCCTCCCCCAGCCGGGCGGCGCAGCCGGAGCCCGTGCCAGGCAGAGGCAGGCGAGGCGGCGTCCCACACCCCGCCAGGTCCTCAGACCCCCGCGCGCCAGTGACGAGGCCACGGAGGCGCTTTGTTGTCCGCCACAACTCCTTGGACCCGGCGCTGCCCCGGCAGAAGTTTTGCGCGCCTCACCTATCCGGCCAGGGGCCAGTTTCTTCGCCTATTCTCGCCCCCCGCTGCCCGCCGGCGGTTCCAACATCCGAGCCGGGGGAGCTCGCAGCTAGGCGGGCCCAGACTCTCCTTTCTACCCCCAAGGGGTCCGGCGGCCTCGACAACACCTGAGACCGGGACCCGCCCCTCCTGGGAGAGTCGGTCACGGCTAGGGATCCACGACCCCTCCCCCGCAACGTCCCACCCAGCCGTGGGGGAGGGAGTAGTCTCCCCTCCTTTCTACCGGGCGCCAGGCCCCGTCCCAGCGCTGAGGCTGGGGCGCGTCCCCGCCCCCAATACCCTCTGAAAGCCGGGGAAGTGCTGGGCCCGGCCGGGACCGCCGCCTCGGGCTCCCCACCCTCGCGAGCCCTTGCCCGGCCTCGCCAGCAGCTGCCGCTCCCCCTCACCCGTCGGGCCGCCCGTCCGGGAAGAGAGGAGGAGGTAAGCCGCAGTGGCTCGCCACAATCGCGGCCCGGGGCCCCGCCGCCCGCCCGCCCGCTCACCTGCCAGCTGTCTTCGCAGTAGCAGTGCCGACTGCAGCTCCGTCATTCTCCCCGCCAAGGGCCCGGGCTGGCGCCGGGGCTTTCAAAGGGCCGGGGACAGGCTCTGCAGACTGCTGGAGATGGGTGTGCTAAGGAAACTGGGCCCCCACGACGGGAGCGCCAAGGCCGAGGGAGGCCGGACTGGGGCGGCGGTAGCAGCGCCTCGCTGCCGGTGTGAGTCCGCTCGGTTCGGCTCTTCTCACAGCGCCTCACGCCCGGAAGGGGAGGGTACCGGGGCCGCCGCGGCGCGCACTGGGACTTCGCTCGCTGCTTCCCTCCTTCAGCCCGCCCGTCGGCCCCACCGGTGCCTTCCCCCGCTACAGCCTCACTGCGCGAAGGGCCGCTCCACGCAGGCGCACTGGGGCAGCCTACTTCGGAATCGGCCAGCCGGCAAGCCCTACCCCTTTGCCTCCGTGCCCCGCCTCTGGCGACGGGATCCCGCCCCCTAAGTGTTTTTGCCCCTCCAACCCCCGCCCCGAGCGCCGCCATCTTGAGAAGGTCGACTCCCGGCTGGCGGCCAAGGCCTCAGGCGGTAGACGCCCCGCGGATGCCATGACAAAGAGGTCACGGAGGGTCAAGACACCGCCCCCGGGTTGAAGCAGGTGATATGCGACCGCAGGGGCCTAAAGAAAGGGTAGATGTGTTCGACAACTATCTAACGCCACATGTGGTATGCGATTTAGTCGTCGTTAAAGCCGAATTTTGTACTGGTGCGCTTCATTTTTAGCAGACTCCCCCCGCCAAATACAGTTAACATGTTGATAATTTACTTTACGGAAAGAATGCACAAAAAGATTCGTGAAATAAGCCAAAATGTTCTGCATCTCATGGAACGAAATATTTATACATCATTAATAATAATCTCTATGAGTAAGGGGAGTTGCGATTAGCAAAATCTGATATACATGATTCGAAATGTCATTCAGAAAGGCATCTACTATGTAAAATCGAAGTGTGGGGTCTAGGGTTTGGAATAAGCAATTTACTCCGTCCAACCTGCTCATTCCCTCCACCTTCTGCTGTGAGTATAACAGCCTCAAGAAAGAGATGGAACAGAAGGAAGAGTAATACCTCATGGCACTGAAATACGTCATGGTCTGTTCCTTCAACCAATGTTTATAAAACGTGTATTAATTATGTACTATAGAAACACAGAAATACAGCTCTGTTCCTACCTTCGAAGGGCTTAAAGTCGCTGTGAGTTCCAGGTAAGGTAAACAGTCAAAGAAGGCGCAGATTCCAATACAATTCTTATGATAAAAATTCCTGGGGGAGGGGGCACTGTCCTCTCTCTCCAGAAAAAGGATTTTAAAAAATAAATAAACATGCTGAATGAATTAGAATTCCTTTGGGGACCACAACCCCCTAGGGACTAATGCAGGTTTTGTGAGGCCTTAAGTTCACCAGATCTGAAGGACTCATTCATTTTTATTTTTATTCATTTATTTTTAGAGAGAAGAGAATGGAAGGCGAAAGACAGGGAGAGAAACATCCATGGGTTGCCTCTCAGACTCAACCCAACCAGGAACTGAACCCACAACCTAGGCATGGGCCCTGACCAGAAATGAAATCCAGACTTTTCGCTTTGTGGAACAACACTCCAAGCAACCAAGCCACACTGGACTGTGCTGTGAAGGACTCATTTTAGGGGGGAAAATTTTTTAATAAGGTTCAAAAATTATTTGGAGTGAGAAAATAAATCACAGCCCTGGCTGGTGTCCCTCAGTGGATTGAACAAGGGCCTTCGAACCAAACGACCGCGGTTCAATTCCCAGTCAAGGCACATGCCTGGGATGCAGGCCAGTTCCCAGCAGAGGATGCATGAGAGGCAACCATACATTGATATTTCTCTCCCTCTCTCCTTCCCTTCCCCTCTAAAGATAAATAAATAAAAGCTTTTTTTAAAAAAAGAAAAGAAGTCAAAAGTAACTGTAGGCTTGAGGAGTTTATCCCTTTCTGAAATCTCTTTAGAGAGGTTATCCAAAATGCTGCTGCTTGCAACATGGCTTACTTTCCCTACTAGAACAAATCCCAGCCCTCACAGGGCTCTTAAACACCCTTAGCTTTAACATTAAAAAAAAAAAATTTTTCGTTTCAAACCACACTCCTCCTTTCTGGCCAAAAATCTTTCTTTTTAATTTTTTAAATGTTTTCAAAGCAGTAAATACATAGTTCACTATGTGTCTTAAGGTTTATACCAAAACACAAACATGTTGTGCCACATGCTTCCCTGTTCCTAGATCCTGCTTGCCAAAGGCAGTCCCTTTTAACTCCTAGCGGTTTCCTCTGGTAGGTACCTTCATTATTCCAACTGAGGTACATATACTGCTTTTTCTTGATAGATCCATTTTAGACCTTACATATTTATTCTTGGTGTAACTGATAAGAATTGAACTCTCTTATGCTACCTTTCATCCTTTATTCTCCTACATTAAATCATATTATTTTTATATCAGTAAATAGTGTTTACAATATTGTGACTTTAAAAATGTTGAGTAGGAGATTCAAATGCTGTAGTGGATTATAATTATATTTATTCCTTACATAGATTTTTTTTTGGGGGGGCTAGAGTTTCTAATTACTATACTAGTTTTTCTTGCAGTATCTTGATTTTAATTAATATTCTTCCTTTCCCTATCCCACCTGATTGCTATTGTATTCTGTCAAGTTCTTTTTCTTGGAAATCTTCCTCCTGAAAGCCTCTCTGTTATGTTTCTAATCTGAGCTGGTTGGTTTGGGCCATGCCTGCTATGTAGAAGTCTTCCTAGGATTTCCCCTGCTGCTCTCCTGGTCTGTCTACTACCTCCAGGATCTCAAGTGTAGTTCTTTTTTATTTACTGCCTTCTTTTTCCTGGATCATATTATCAGATAACTGATGAGTATATGTGAGGCAGATTTTCTAAGTGCTTATATATCCAAAAATATCAGAATTTTAAACATCTATAATTTACTGCCTCATGATTTAGTTTAGTTGAGTATACAATTCTATGGTTAAAACCAAATAACTTTTCTTTAAAAACATGAAACCATTGGTCCATTGTCTTCCAGCATCCAGTGTTGCTGTTGATTCTTATTCTATTGTAGGTGACCTCTTTTCCTTCTTAATTCTTATTGGATATCCTTAGGATTTTATTGCTTGGCCTGGTATTTTTTAAAAAGATTTTATTTATCTGTTTTTAGAGAGAGGGAAAGGGAGGAAGAAAGAGGGAGAGAAACATCAATGTGAGGGAGAATTGGTCGCCTCTCATATGCACCCTGACCAGGGACCCAGTCACGTGCCATTACTGGGAATCAAACCAGTGACCTTGCGTTTTGCGGGATGATGCCCAACCAACAGAGCCACACCAGTCAGGGCCTCTGTCTGGTATTTTAAGGTATCATGATAACATGCTTTGGTAGTCTGTAGGGTGTTTTCTTTTTTTAACTCACTGTGCTCACTGTTAATTTTGTGGTGATGCAATGGTGGTTTTTATTTACATACGTATAGAAATAAGGTTAGATAGTCTGCATTTTCCTAGTATATTAACACCATTTTATAAAAGATTTTATTTATTTATATTTAAAGAGAGGGGAAGGTTGGGAGAAAGAGAGGGAAAGGAACAACAATGTATGAGAGAAACACCAACTGGTTGCCTCTCACAGGCCCCCAACTGGGGACCTGACCTGCAACCCAGGCCTGTGCCCTGACTGGGAATGGAACTAGAGACCTCTTGGTTCCCAGGCTGATACTCAATCCACTGAGCCACACCAACCGGGGCATATTAACAGCATTTTTTAAAACAATTTATTTTTGTATGTTACCCAACAACCTCACTAGACTCATATTTCTATAGATTATTTTTATTTTCTGCATAAATAATATGTCTAAATTTTTATTCTTCCTCTTTCTTTCTCTCTCTCTCTCTTTTTTTTTGAAAACACTATTTTTGTCTTTTTTGCCACACTATGCCAGCTAGGACGTCCAGCAGAAGGCTGATAACAGAAGGCTCATAGTAGATATCTGTACAGTTGGGGTTAGCCAGTCAAGTGAAGGAGAGAAAGATGGACACAGGCAAGTGTGCTGAAGGTGTATGAAGAGAGGGATGTAGTCATGGACTCTTCTCTAACATGAATAGAGAAGAAAGTGAAAACAGGAAGGTGCTGATGAATAGTGAAAAAATGATACAAGTAATGAGGTCTTGAGAGTAAAGAACTGTGTGATGTAGACACTAAAGCAAGTGACCTGGAAGGATAGAACATGGTGGTCTGGGTGGGTGACTTGAAATCCAGAATTCAGTCGTGGTAGGGTCATGGGTGGTAAGGTGGTCTCGTGAACATGGGGAGAGGCTGGCTGGTGTGGAAGGAAGAGGAAGCAATCAAGGAGGTGACAGGGATCAGTACTAGATAGGTCATCCATGTGGGCAATTAAATCCCCCAGGATGAGGGCCAGACAGAAGGACAAAAAGGAAAGACTGTGAACCAGGAGCCAAAGTCATTGGTGAATGAGTCCACAGATAATAGCAATGAAGGGAGTAATAAGTGGTACAACTAGATGGCGTTAACCTCAAAAGAGCAAGGGTTAGGGGAAGGAAGAGGAGAAAAGGTTGGAGAGCAGCCATGGGGAACAAGGAGAGGGTGCTAAGCTGCCAGCTCTGCGATCCATAGTACGTGAGAGAAGACAGCCTTCCCTTGAGAAGGCTAAGGAAACAGTCCTTTGAGGACAGCCAGATTCAGGTACGTACAGGAGGTGGAGAAGTATCTCGTAAGCCCCTCAAACTACTGTGACTGGAGCCCATTATCCCCAGACCTGCTCCGTCACAACGAATGGTACCCAATTACTTAAGTCAGGAATGGAAGAGTCAGCCTTAGTGCTTCTCCTTTCTCACCCCTACATCAGATTGATCACCAAGATTTAAATGTTTCTTAGTCTCCATTCCCATGGGCACTCCTTAATCCAAACCTGAATGGCTGCCACCTCAGTAGGGGTCTCCTGGCCACTGGTCTTGACCCCCGCCCTCATCTATTTTCTGAGGCAGAGCAAAACATTCAAAATGAAAAGTTGGAGTAGGGCTCCATTCCTACTTTAAAACTCTTCCATTGCTCTGACCAGGTAGCTCGGTTGGTTAGAGAGTCATCTGGATACATCAAGGTTGCAGGTTCAACCCCCAGTCAGGGACATACAAGCAACCAGTGAATGCATAAATAAATGGAAAAACAAATCAATCAATCAATCAATCTCTCTCCCTCGTCAGTAAATAAAATATTTAAAGAAAAGAAAACCTCTTCCATGTCCTCCCAAGTCTCGTAAAATGAAGTCTAAGCTCCCTGATATGGTTTAATTGCCTTTCATGGTGTAGTCTCTAGGAACTTTTCGGCTTCATCCTCACTCTCATTCTGTGCCTTATTCTGACAGTCTCTTGACACACTTTTTTCCTCCCTCCAAAAGATCAAGGTTTTGGGGTTTTTTTTTTACATCTCTGGGTCTTTCCATTTGCTGTTCCAATGGCCCAGAACACTTTTTTTTTCTTACTATGTATTGAGCAAACTCCTACTAGTTCATCTTTCAGGACCTTAAAAGAAGCAAGTTTCTCCAGAAAACCTTTCTCAATCTCAAAAGTACAAATCTTACTCCTATGTTTTCTACTTCCAGCATGTATTACATCTCCTATCCCAATACTTATCATGCAGTTTTTTTCTTTTGAATTGTCGTAAAGCTTCGTGATAGCAAAACTCTATTTCACCTCTCTGTTCTCAGAATGTGACATAATGATGCTGTGCAATAGGCTCTCGACGAGTATCTGTTGGATCAATGAGTCAATCCTATTAAATTAATACTAGGATAATCTTTCAAGATTAATCTAGATCTATGTTTATTAAATTCGGGTCTGTGGCCTGGCAGAGGCTGTACCAAGGTGTTCTTGAAGCCACAGGACATGCCTCTCTTGGGTTATTAATTTTACTAATTTTGTGAGATTAAAAAGTAAAAAATACTTAAAGGAAAATATATAATTTTAAGTGTTTATACTTAAAAAATTAGAAAGACTGAAAACATAGTGAGTCAAGCATTTATTGTAAAAAGTAGTAGGGGGGATATAAGGAAATTGGGACCCTCATCCATGGTTGGTGCAGTGTAAAATGGCGCAGCCACTGTGGAAAACAGTCTGGCAGTTTCTCAAATAGTGAAACATAGAATTACCGTGTTAGTTCACCGTTCTACTCCTAGGTATATACCAAATAGAACCGAAAATATGTGCTCACACAAAAACTCGTGCGTGAGTGTTTGTAGCATCATTATTCATGGTAGTTAAAAAGTGGAAACAACTCGTGTCCACCAACTAATGGAAGCATAAACAATTGTGGTGCATCCACACAGTGGAATATTATTCACCAAAAAAGGTGTACTGTTACATGCTAAAACATGAATGAACCTTGAAAACATTATTCTAACTGAAAGAAGTCAGACATAAAAGGCCACATATTATATGACTCTATTTACATGAAAATCCCAGAATAAGCAAACCTATAGAGATGCAAGTAAATTAGTTGTTGCCTAAGGATGAGGTTGGAGGGAGGGGAATGGAGAGGAGCTACTAATAGGTACATAATTCTTTTTGGAATGATGGAAATGTTCTAAAATTAAGTGTGATGGTTGTACAACTCTATGAATAAACTAACACCCATTGGATTGTGTACACTTTACATGGGTGAATTGCATAGGATGTAATTATATCTTAGTAAACCTATTAAAAATAATAATGCAGTGGTACCTCGGTACTCATCGTTAATTCATTTGGGAGCTCCTGACAAGTGCCAGAAACCTACCAGTACCAAATGATGAAGCATTATCTCTTGAGGGCTGGTGTCATGACTCATACAAGTTCCAGGAAGAGTGATGAGTCCCAAGCAAGTGCAGAGTGCTGAAACATTTTTTTTCTCATCAAAATGTGCCAAGCACAGGGTTTGACGTGTTCTGAAGCTGACAAGTACCAAGATATGACTGTATACTCAAAGAAATAAGAAATTAAAAACAAGAGCACAAAACAGAGAATATAAACAATAAACAGGAACCAGTAAAGAGGAAAAATAAAGCCAAAAAATGAAAAGTCTAATACATTGAAAAGTCTAATAACTAGACCACCTTTTTACACCACACACGAGAATAAATTCAAAATGGATCAAAGATTTAAATGTTAGCCCCCAAACCATAAAAATCATAGAAGAAAACATAGGCAGGAAAATCTCAGATGTTGCTCGTAGCAATATTTTATCAGATATATCTCTGTAGGCAAGGGAAACAAAAGAAAAAATAAACAGGACTACATCAAACTAAGAAGGTTTTACACAGCAAAGGAAAACATCAACAAAATAAAAACCCACAGAATGGGAGAACATATTCGCTGATACAGTTGATAAGAGGTTACTCTCCAAAATTTATAAAGAACTTAACAAAACTCATCACCAAAAAAAAACCCAGTTAAAAAATGGGCAAAGGACCTAAATCGACACTTCTCCAAAGAGGAGATACAGATGGCCAATAGACATATGAAAAGATGCTCAACGTCACTAATCATCAGAGAAATGCAAATTAAAACTACAAAGAGATACCATTTCACACCTGTCAGAATGGCTATCATCAATACATCAAGAAACAAGTGCTGGTGAGGTGAAGAAGGGGAACCCTTTTGCACTATTGGTGGGAATGCAGACTGGGGCAGCCACTGTGGAAAGCAATATAGAGACACCTCAAAAAATTGAAAACGAATCTGCCTTTCAACCCAGTGATCCCACTTCTGGAAATATATCTGAAGGAATCCAAAACACTAATTTGAAAGAACTTAAGCACCTCTATGTTCATTGCAGCATTATTTATAATCACCAAGATATGGAAGCAACCCAAGTGCCCATCAGTAGATGAGTGTATAAAACAACTGTGGGACATTTACACAATGAAATACTACTTGGCCATAAAAAAGAAGAAAGTTTTACCCTTTGTGACAGTATGGGTGAACCTGGAGAACATAATGCTGAGTGAAATAAGCCAGTCAGAGAAAGACAAATACCGTATGATTTCACTCATATATGGAATCTAATGAACAAACTGAACTAACAAGGAAAATGGGGACAGACTCAGAGATGGAGAGCAGGATGACAGCTAGTTGGTGGGGGATCAGGGGGTCGAGGGATTGAGCAAAAAAGAAAAAGGACTCATGGACATGGACAACAGTGTGGTGATTGCTAGGGGAAGGCGAGGGGGTATGAGGGGACTAAATGGTAATGGAAAAATACAATAAAGATAAGTAAAAAAAGAAAAGTCTAATAAAGTTGACAAACTTCTGGGAAACTTGTTCAAGAAAAGAGAAGGTACAAATAAAATTAAGGATGAAAAGCATCTTCATTGCACTTCCAGTCAGACGGAGGCTGTCTTTGCGAAGGGTCACATTGAGATGTGAGCTGCTTCGGGGGTGTCTTTAGGAGTCAGCAACGTGGCAGAAGACACCAAGGCCAAAACCAGGAGCTACCAGAATACTACGTTTGACAGTCGTTTCTGCAACCAGACCCAGACCAGGAACTGCTGAGAGAACTACCTGGACTGCCACCCCTGTGAGAAGAGAGTGACCGCTAAAGGGACTGATGTCTCTGGGCAAATGGTATCGACATGCACACAAGTCCCTCTGCCCCCGCCCTGGGTGTCAGCCTGCGACAACTGCTGGGCAGAAGGCACATTTCCTGGGAAAATACAAACTGGCTCGGCCCTGCCTCTCCTCTGCCTCCACCCTTCTCTCAGGGAAGTAAAGGGGCCTGGGTTCCTTCCACCCTGAAATCCTGAATCGTGGCTTAACTAATAATAAACACTCTTGGAAAAGTGAAAAAATTAAGTAAAATAAAATTAAGGATGAAAAGGAGCAAAACCACATGAATTTAAAAAATAATAAGATTATGAATAACTCTTGTGCCCAAAATTTGAAAAGTTAAATGAGATGGATAACTTCCTAGAAAAATGTAATTTACCAAAAGTGAATCAAGAAGTGAGAGTGGGATCACACGGCTCCTACCACACAGAGAGAAATTTCTGGGGCTTAAGCATATGTCTCATGGGAATAACAGCACATACCTCATCAGAAGTATTATGGAGATTAGATGAAGTCATGTATAGTGCCTGGCACACAGTAAGTATCAATGAATGTGAGCTGCTATAAAAAAATGAATCAAACAACATAAAGCATAATTAATTTCATTACTATTAAATAAATAGAATCGGTAGTTAAATGTCTTGCTACAAAGAAAACTACAGGCCCAGATGATTTTTTTGATATTTTTTACCAAATTTCAAAGATCATATGACTCTAATTTTAGAAAAACTATTGTAGAGTAAGGGACAGATGATACATTTTATAAGATTAGCATAACCTTTTTTAAAAAAGATTTTATTTATTTATTTTTAGAGAATAGAAGGGAGGGAGAAAGAGAGGGAGAGGCACATCAATGTGTGGTTGCCTCTTGAGCACCCCCTCCTGGGGACCTGGCCTACAACCCAGCCCTGTGCCCTGACTGGGAATCAAACCAGCAACCCTTTGTTTTGCAAGCTGGCGCTCAATCCACTGAGCCACACCCCCCAGGGAAAAATTAATGTAACCTTGGTATTAAGACCTGATAAGAGCAGTGTGGGAAAATGAAAGTTGCAAGTCAGTATAAATTATGACCATGGATGCAAAAATCTTAAAGGAAAAAAAATCAGTGAATTGAATATAATACTATGTAAAAACTAGTATATCACATTCGAGTTGGATATTTCTAGGATATAAGTTGGTTTATTATTAGAAAATCAACATAGTTTGCCACATTAATAGATTAAGGGAGGAGTGAGAGAGGTATGTAGGTGCAGAAGAAGAATATGACAGACTTTAATATCCAGTTTTTAAAAAATTTTATTCATTTTTACAGAGAGGAGAAGGGAGGGAGAAAGAGAGGGAGAGAGACATCAGTGTGTGGTTGCCTCTCATGCATCCCCCACTGGAGACCTGGCTCGCAACCCGGGCATGTGCCCTGACTGGGAATCGAACTGGCAACCCTTCCATTTTCAGGCCAACACTCAATCCACTGAGCCACACCAGCCAGGGCTAACATCAACTTTTTATAAGTGATAATAAACTAGAAGTAGAGAAGGATGTCCCCAACCTGTTAGATGAGAGCTATAAAAATAAATCCTGAGTGTAAGGTGAAGCCTCGAAAGCATTTCCCTCAGGAACAAGAACAAGGCAAGCATGGCCACTATCACCATTTCTATTCAACCATGCTGGTGAAGCTGGCCCACACAATAAGGCAAAAAAAGAAAAACAGTGTTTCAAATGGAAGAAACTTGGACAATATTTAAACATTTGGAGTAGAGGAGGACACAATGGCTCAAGAAGAGTGTGAAGCATACTGCGGAAGACAAACTTTGACAGGTGTGGTAGAGAAGAAGAATCTGCAAGGAGACTCAGGAGAAGCTAAGGAGGATGAAAACCAGGAGAGTGGATGGTAGTAAAGTTTAAGGAAGAAGGGTTTTCAAGAAGGAGGAAGTGGTCGATATAAAGGTTACATAAAAAACATATTGAGAGGACTAAGTTGTCCTTTGGCGACAGAGATCATGGGAGACCTTGGTGAGAGCAGGGTCAGGGAATGGCAGGTCTAGGCCAAAAGTGCAGAGACAGAGGAACAAATAGCCAATGGGCAGTTGAGGAGGTGAGTTAGCACATATTTATGAGGACCTACTATGTGCCAGTACTATTTTAAGTACTGCTGAGTTGGCAGTAAACAAACAAAAAAAGACAAGATCTTATAGGAGTGTACGTTTTAGTGGGAACTGACAGTTGCCCAGTAGACCAGTCAACACATTAAAAAGATAATTGCACGTACTGAGATATGCTGTGAAGTAATTAAAATAGGGCATCAGGAAAGGCTGGTTGGAAAAATTACCTTAACTGAAAAGGTGGCCAGGGAAGGTTCTCTAAGGTGGTGACATTTGAATTGAGACTTGAATGCTGAGAAGGAGGCAGCTGTGTGATGCCCCGAGGAGGAGTGATTCAGGTGTAGGGAAACACAAATGAAAAGGTGCCAAGACGGATGATGTAAGTGCATAGACTGGGTGTGTAGGGCTGGGGACAAGGAATGAGGAGAGAGAGTACCAGGCTGTGACATTAGAGGGAGGCTTCCTAGGCCAAGGTAAGGAGTGGATTCCCTTGTATTTGCAGTGGGAAGTCACTGTAGAGTTTGAAGAAGGAATCTCTCCTCCTTCAAGAAGTTTAAGTAGAAAGAGAGAAAAGGCAAGGCAATAGCTTAGGGGAGGCATACATATGCATCACTCTAAGACAGAAACTTGGTCTTAAGTTTTACTGATGGTCCTACCTTGCACCCTACTCTCCCAGCTGCCCTCACAGGTTTGAGCAGCAAATCTGCTCCTCCCTGGATCACGCTGGAGTAGTGACAGTACATGCATAGGTGCCTGCAGTTCCTCCTAAGTGAGAAGTAGCTTCTTTGTCCCTCGGTACCTTAGTTCTGCCATGGGATGAGACCTGTGCTCCTCTAGAAGGTCCTGAGTACAAGGTCACTGAGGCCCTCAAAGGAAATGTTTGCCAGGTTCCAAGTTTCCTGCAAGGCTCCAGAGCAGCCCACTTACCCTCAGTGCTTGCTGGGCTCCTCACAATCACCCTGATGGTCCCACAGAGGGTGGGCAGGCGGTTGGGTGGGTGCTGCCCAAGTTCCCAAGATGGCAGAGAAAAATCCAAAGCTAGAACCCAGGCCTCAGGCCTCAGTTCTCATTTCTTGTTCTTCTCACAAAGCACAGTGTGGCCAGAAATGGTGAATTTGAGACTCAGCCTGCTAAGATCTAGTTCCCTGAAAACCTGACCTTTCCTCACCTGTCCTGGGTGTTTAGGACTCCAGGAAGTCCTTATCTGTCCCAGGTGCCACCATCTCTGAGCCCTGCTCCTCTTTACCTGCCAGCCTTAGCAACAAGGAAGTTGTTGTTGATCTTAGTAAGCACGACGATAACAGAAGTGCGTGGGTAGAAGCCAGAGTAGAGTGTGGAATGACTGACATAGGCGACTTTTTCAAGACATACAACTATCAAGGAGTTGACAGATAGAAGGCAATGGCTAAAAAGTGAGGCCAAAGGAGATGTTTTGTTGGTTCGGGGTTGTGTTTGTCTTTTAAAACGAAGAAGTTGAAAATAATCTGGAATGCTGACAATGAATCAGTGGAAAGAAAGATGATAAACATTCAAGAGAACAAAGGGGTGATGAATTGAGCGGAGTCCCCAAGAAGGGTAAGAGGTGTGTCCTAGAGCACAGGTGGGGACGTAGGCTTTAAACAGGAGAGGAACTATTTCTTCCTTTGTAACTAGAGGGAAGGAGGGAGGAACTAATGTGGATGCAGGTGAGTTTGCAGGTGTGGGGGGCAGAAAGCTGAGAGAGTTCTCTTCTGTATGCTCCCTGAAATGGGAAGCAAGGCTATTTGCTGAGCATGGGGAAAAGGTGGTGGGGAGGGTTAAGAAATAGCCAGTGTGGAGAACAGTAGAGAGAGTTGACGAGGGAAACAAGGAACGTGGCCGGGCAGCCACAGATTCCAGTTCACGTTGGAACAAATGTATAATGGTATCAATCTGCTCAGATGTGTGATTTGTTTTTCAGCAGCATTCACTTGCCCAGATAGAGACACAGAGAAGATGGGGAGCTGGAATGTTTAAGGACTGGTATGACACAAACACAACCGGGCAAGAGCATTGAGGATACTAGTAAAAGGGTTGAAATCATGATCAGAGACTTTTGTTATTGAAAAAACAACTGCAGCCCCAGCCTCATGTCTCAGTTGGTTAAAGTGTCGTCCTGATACACCAAGGTTGCAGGTTCAATCCCCAGTCAGGGCACATACAAGAAGCAACCAATGAGTCCTGGCCAGTGTGGCTCAGTTGATTGGACAATCTTCCCATCGACTGAAAGGTCATGGAGTCGATTCCTGGTCAGGGCACATACCCAGGTTGCAAGTTCAATTGCAACCCCTATTGGGGGTGCATACGAGCAGGCAACCAATGGATGTTTCTCTCTCACATTGATGTTTTCCTTTCTCTCTCTCCCTCCCCCACCGCTTCTTCTCTGTCTAAAAAGCAATGAAAAAAAATGTCTTCAAGTGAGGATAAAAAAAGAAGCAACCAATAAATGCATAAATAAGTGGAACAACAAATCGATGTTTCTTTCTCCCCCTTTCTCAAAAATCAATCAATAAAAATAAAAAACAACCACACTCTAAATCAGGTGAATCTGTTTTGCTGGCAGCATTCTTCCAGGCTGATGTGGAAGCTCAGACAAGGTTCTTTAAACATGCGTGCATTCCCCATGCTCAGGCCCTCATGACCCGGTAGTCCACCTGCTGCCCACAAGTGTTTCAGAATGGCAGTTGGTACATGTAGTAAGATTTGTTATATGGGTAGACATCAGCATCTCTTGATCCCATTTCTTTTATTTTTGTAATTTCCCACCTACCAAAGGTAGATGCCAGGACTTCCCTGCCCAGACTCCTTGTAGTCAGGGCCAAAAGTGTGACCTGGCCGCCACTGAGAGGCACCCCTATCAGACCTGTGACAAGGGTGGCAAGGCTCTCAGACGCACTAGGGGCAGAGCCCTTAGCAAGAGTGAGCACGCTCAGAAACTAAGTGGGCTCCTGCGCAGGTGTCTGGTGCAGGGGGGGGGTCCTGCCTCCTGCCTGCTGCCAGCAGCCTAGCTGTGTAATTGGCATATATTTTATTTTATTTTTCACAGTTTATATTAGGGTTTATTCTTGGTGTTGTACATTCAGTGGATTTGGACAAATGTAGAATGACATGTACCTACCATTATAGTATCACACGGAGGAGTTTCATTGCTCTAAAAATCTTCCATGGTCTGCTTATTGATCCCTCTGTCTCCCCAAACCCTGTGTAATCGGCATATCATTTCTAGCTCAAGAGCAATACTGGCTAATAGAAATCTAGACTGAGCCATAAAAGTAATTTTATATTGTCTGACAGCCACATTTAAAAAAAATTAAATAGGTGAGATCATTTTAATAATATATTTTATTGAACTCCCGATATGTCCCAGATATTATTTCAACATGTAATCAATATAAAAAGTATTCACGAGATCATTTGTATTCTTAATTTATACTAAGCATGTGAAATTCAATCTGTGCTTAACACTTAAGTACATCTCAGTCCAGACGAGCCTCCAGTCAGGTGCCCGTGTGGCCAGTGGGTAGTCAATCTAGTGCAGATCTAGGGCCTCCCGGCCTGACTGTTCGGCCATCCCACACCTTCTCCAGGCACCAAATAACCTTCAGTAAAGTCCTCTTCTGCTTAAATGCATTGGAAGTGCTCTTGTTTGTAACGAAAGATCAGTTTGGAAGTTAACCGCTCTCAAGAACGAAAGCTTCATGAGCCCAGGGACGTCATATCATCTTTCTTACGTGTCCCCAAGGCCTGAAACATTGTGTGGTTCTCACTCTTTAAATATTACTTGTATGAGTACATGACAAAATGAAGCAAATGAATGAGGGAGTGAGGAAAATGTTCTTCCCTCAGTAAATCTCCCAATATGAATTCTTGACCAATGCTCTCTGGGAAAAATTGTCTGCTACTTGCTGTGTCTCTTTACAGCTTTTTCATGATCAAAACCCACTCCAGGCAGCACATGTGGCTTGTAAGCTGGTCTTGGTGCCCACAGTTCCTGGTGTGCTGTGAGTGCGAGGGCAGGAAAACACAGCTCCACAAAAGCCAGCCTCCGTTCGCAGATGACTGAGCCAGTGGCTCAGAAGGGGCTTGGGTGCTGACCCTGACGGGGGGTGAGGGTGACTAAAGTGATCATACTGAGGAAATGGCACACCCAGCCTGGGACTCTCCAGGGTCCATGGCTCCCGGCACCGGTGTTCGGCGCCACTTCTGCAGGTCCACAGATGGGCTGCAGACACTGGAATGAGCAGAAAAGCCCACAGTCATTTGACTAAGAAAATCGCCCTGGACTCTTGGAGTCTGCACAGACTGCAGAAGCCCAAGAAGTGGTCATACTCTTCCTGGCTGCTGTGGTGACAACCAAAGCCTCCTTGTCCTCCTGGCAGAGGAGGACCCCTTTGGGGTCAGTGGGTTTCTGGATTTAATGATCGTCGAGCACTGGCCGTGAGCAGCAGTGCTTGTGCTGAAATCACCTGTTTACTCGTCTCCCTCTCCATAATGGCAGTGCTGAGACCGAAGGATGGCTCCAACATGTTGGTGCCCTTGACTCCCTGCCTGCCAGCAGGGGAATACAACCTCGCAGGATCACTGAGAAAATTAAAGGAGAAACATAGGTAAAGTCTCAGCACAATGCTTGGCACTCCATAGATGCTGAGAACTTCCCTCCTTGCTTTGTCCTTCAAGGCCTAACACATCTTACTTTCTACACTGACTGTCGCTACTACCTCACCCCCACCTCCTCTGGAATCCCAAGGACTTTGCCCATTCTTTAAAGTGTTGTGTGTGTGCACACACACAAGTAAGGGAAATGCACTCAGCTTGATGGTTAGGAAGAGCCTGTGCGTTGATTTCTTAATGGTTCAGATCCTGAGGGTTGTGGCTGCTGAACTTAACATTTCTAAACAACAGGGTCTATGTTTTAAAAATTGTTTACTTCAAGGGGACAAAAAGTGGCCGATAGATGATGAGCCTGTAATATTCCTGGCATAGTTAAAAGCTCACTCACTCTTTCAGACCATCATCGTTTATGCATTCCTTCACTTATTTCTCACCCACTTATTCAGCGGGTGCATTCAGGTGAGCAAAGGTTGGAGGTGAGAGGCAATCTTGCAGCATTCAGGATCTAATTCCTACCTTACATGCAGACAGAAATCTTGCCCTTGAGAAGTTACCACTCCCACAGAAGATCAAAGGCATTTAGCCAATGCCTTCAAGACTCTGACTGACGTGGAATTGGTGCTTCCGTCCTTCAGCAGGACTCACCTTGAAGGGTGGTGTCCCCAACATAGCGCATGTTGAATTGCACAGGAGCAAGTTCACGTCCACTTATCTTTGACAAAGTCCTACAAACACTCGATGTATTAAAACACCACCATCATCCTCCCCCAAAGAAAAACGCATAACTGCACCTGGTCACCTTATTAGCTATATGCTGGCAATGTGTACGTTGATATCGTGATATAGTCAAAACACAGCAATTCTTCCAGAGAGACCGCAGGGCTTACCAAGGTGGGCCGCTGCCAATGGCGGCCCCTGCCTCTCCGTCAGGGGAGCTTTCTCTGGCTGGAGTCGGTTCCACCAGTAGGGCAGGCCACAGGGGCAGGAGAACTAACATGCCTGTCAGGCCTCCAGCAGTTCTCCACTGGTCACCGATGAGAGTTGGCATTCACCTGAGGTTATCAAAATCCTGAGGGACGTGTTCTGTGCTGGCCCCGAGTCCTAAAAAATTGAGCCTGCTGCCCACAGAGGTGACCTGCCTGACAATGCTTTGTACTGGCTTTCCTCACTTCCTTGCTTCGTATCCCCGCTTGTCTACAGGTGTTCCTGGGATCGCCTGCCGAAAAACCTCTGCATTCAAATCTTTGTCTGAGGGTCTGCTTCTGGGAGAATCCAAGCAGAGACAGGGGCACGCTGCCAAGTATTAACAAAGGCTCTTGGAAATCCAACTGGTACTCATCAGCAGACGCAGTCTCTCTCTTGCCCCCATAAAATAATGCAGCCTGGTGGTCAACTCAGGAGAGGTTTTGCTCACTCGTTACATACCTTGTGGGAGAAAAGGGGACCTCTCCCCATCTCTCCTTAGGGCACACTTCGCACACACCCTACTTCTTTCACTTAGTCTTGACCCTTTTGTCGGAGACAGAGGGGGGGTGAAGATTGGTTACACCCTGGCATGAAGTTCATTGTGTGTTGGTTTATAGCTTCTTACTGCGGAAAATCTCAAACATATACAAAAGTAGAAAGAATAGAATGGTGGACCCCTCTGCATGCATGACCGGGTTTGACAACCATCAACTCATGGCCAATACTGTTTCATCTAGTATTGGCCACGAGAGGTACACCCAGCTAGTACCTCTCCCCACGCCACCCCAAACTGTTTTAAAGTGAAGCCCAGATGTATTATTTCACCTGTTGTATTCAACATCTCGAAAACATAGGGACTCTTTTTTAAAGAAGTTATTTACTTATTTATTTTTAGAGAGAGGGAAGGGAGAGAGAAAGAAAGGCAGAGAAACATCGGTATGTGAGAGATACATCTATTGGTTGCCTCTCGCACACCCCCAACCAGGGACCTGACTGTGTGCCCTGACTGGGAACCAAAGTGCGACATTTTGGTTTGCAGAATAATGCCCAATCCACTGAGCCACACCAGTCAGGGCTGTTTGTTTGTTTGTTGACTGAGAGATCCTGCCTCAGTTTTATTTGTACAAATAGCACAGGAGGACACCACCCCATGCAGACAGCAGCACAAGGGTCACACCACTCCTTCTGTCCTCACATCGGCAGACGGAGGTCTCTACCCTGGAGACTTTGGGCAGGGAGGGGTCCTGGGTACCTTTGGGAGCCTGATACTGAGCCAGAGCCTGAGCCAGACTTTGGCTGGCAGAGCTTGAGACTCTTGAAGATGTGGGCACAAGGATGTTTCCCAAGCGTGGGGGGAGTGATGTACACAAGTTGACTGAGTTTGTGGCTGCCGCCCTTTGGGATCTTGGGCTTGACCTTCTTAGGCTTTACAAGGGCCTTTGTAGCCTTGGCACGTATACTCACAGCCTTCGCATTGTTGGCCTGCATGTTCTTCAGGCCCTTCTTGTTGTGCTTCTTGACAAAGCCAAGTTCACAAGATTTGTATCTTTGGGACTGGGGTTTCTTGAGGTGGTATCTGTGCCATTTTCAGGACTGGTTGGGTGTGGTATGATTCTTGGACTTGGATATTCCTGCACCAAAGTCTGCAGCTCCCAAAGCACCTAGGATAAGAATTTAAAAAAAAAATTGTAGGGATGTTTATCAATTTTAGAGAGAGAGGACGGATGAGAGAAAGAAGCATGAATTTGAGAGAGAAACATTGTTTGGTTGCCTCCCATATGCACCCTGACTAGGGATTGAACCTGCATCTAGGTGTGTGCCCTGACCAGGAATTGAACCCCCAAACTTTTGGTGTATGGGACAATGCTCCAACCAACTGAGCCACAATGGCTAGGGGAAGAAGTTTTCTTATAAGCATAGCCTAATATCATTATCACATCTAAAAAGTGAATAATGATTTAATATCACCAAATATCCAATCAGTGTTCAAATATCCCCAACTGTCCCATCATTATTATTACTATTTAGTTTATTATTATCACCACTTAAAACTGTAAACTATTTACTTACAGTTTGCTTGAATTATGATCTAAAGCAGGTCCATCTTTTTGTTTGCTTGTTATTTATTGATTTTAGAGAGAGAGGAAGGGAGAGAGAGGGAGAAACGTCGATTCGTTGTCCCACTTATTTATGCATTCGCTGGTCGATTCCAGTGTGTGCCCTGACGGGAGACGAAACCTGCCACCTTGGCAAGTCAGGACAAGGCTCTAACCACCGGAGCTACCCTGCCAGGGCAGGGCTGCACCTTTTGATTGGTTATATGTTTCTTGCCTTTTATTTTAATCAATAGGTTCCCTTCCATCTCTTTTTGCCTTCCCTTCAATTTATTTGCTGGAGAAACCTGGCCATTTGTTCCTATATACAGGTTGTTCATTTTGGAAAATAATGCAATTATTAATTAATAACACACGAATAGACTCTGAGATTCACGTACTCACAACTGTAAACCTACTTCTGCCCCGCCCTATAGTTTCCTGAGATCTGGGTTTTACTGATTGCATCATCATGGTGTGTTAGACACGTCCTCCTGTTCCCTCTGTTTTCTGTAAAGTGGCAGCAGATCTCGAGATGGGATCAGACTTAGGTTCGATTTTGTTCCAAGACTCCTTCATATGTGGTGTTAGGGACTTCCGACAGGAGGTACATCACTCTGGTTTTCCTTCATTTTCTAGTTTCTATCTTGATGCAAGAGCTGTGATGTTTACCGTGTTACAGGACAAAGAGAATTGTGAGTTACCTTTGTAACTTACTTGGCTGATTTCCCAGCCCCTTCTGCAGTGTGGACCAGCCTGTCCCTGACAGTTACGGCACTTTCCTTCTGGGATGATGGCATGAGACATGGCTCTGGGTCAAAGAGAGAGCTGTGAGAGGCCAGCGACGGGGAGGCACAAGCTTTCTCCGGTCCTATTACCGACCCTGGCTCCAGCTATGGGCACAGGAAGCTGTCCTTTGAATCCTAGGGCACGGCTCAGCTGGGTAACCATAGGTAAGTAGCTTAACTTCTCTGAGTCTGTTTCCCTAACTTTATTTTTTTAAAGACTTTATTTATTTATTTTTAGAGATAGGGGAGGGAAGGAGAAAGAGAAGGAGAGAAACATCAAGATGTGGTTGCCTCTCGAGTGTGCAGGCTGGCGCTCAATCCACTGAACCACACCAGCCAGGGCCGTTTCCCTGACTTTGGACAGTAATAAATAATCTCCTTCGAGTAGGGTTTATGGTGATCTTCTTTATGTGTGGTCACCAGCATCTTTTGAAATCTCATCTTTTATATACCCAAACAATTTCCCATTATGAATTCTGCCTCCTTGAGATAGGAGATGGAATCTCTACCTACCCTGCTGTATGGCTAGGGCGCAGGGGTACGGTCCAGGCTCACCCAAGTGGATGCAGCTGACTTCGATTCAGAAGAGAGATACCTGAGGAAGAGGATGCTGCCCACAGTGGCAGGGACATGGAGTTTGAGGGGCAGTGGAGTGAAGGTCCTTGGAGGAGAGATTCTTTCTCCTTTACACAAGCTGCAATGCTTGGTGGTGGCAAAGAGCAGGGGCTTGGCTGATAACAGTCCCGGAGTAAAACTGGGGTACTGGAAACTCCTGGGGTAGTTTCCATGTCCAATTCTCTATCCCTCCCAGAGACTGTGTGAGCTATTTATGTCTTTAAACACATTCCTTTGCTGCATAAACTACTTGTGTATTAAGAGTAGATTCTGTTATCTGCAGCTGACTTCCCTAACAATTACAGGGTTTCCGTGATGTAGCTAAATAGGGTCTCTGGTACTGGGAGGGGATTAGTCAAACTGTGCCTGTAGCCTCTGACCTTCCAGGTAGATGACATTTACATATTTTTATTGCTTATGTCACTTCACATTGGGTTTTCCATTTTCTGTGCTTACAAGCACCCAGATTGATTTCTGTGTGCACCTGCAGCGTCTGGCTGCACCTAGAGGTAATCAACAGGCGTATTATCACCTTCAAAATGTACAGTGTAATCGACATACAATAAACTGCACATATTTTAAGTGTACAATTTTATGTTTTGACATGTGTAAACACCCGTGAAACCATCACCTCAACGAAGACAGTGAACCTGTGGGTCACGCCTAAAAGTGTCTGTGAGCCCTTTTGTGCCCTTGCCGTCCCTCCATCCACTCCGGCCCCAGGCAACCACTGAGGCCCTCTCTGTCCCTTCCTAGAATTTTACATGAGCGAGACAAACAGAGTGCACTCTGATTGGTTTTCTTTCAGCCAGCATATTTATTTTGAGATCCACCCATATTCGTGTGAATCAATAGTTTGTTCTTTTTCATTGCTAAGTAACATTCCACTGTATGGACACACCACAGTTAGTTTATTTGTTCATCTGTTGGTGTGTATCAGGTTGTGTCCAATTTGGGGTTATTACCAGTAAAGCTCTATTGACACCTGTATGAAGTCCTTGTTTTCATTTTCCTTGGGTAAGTACCCAAGGAGAGACTGGCTGGGTTGTATCGTAGTAGGTATTTAACTTTTTAAAGAAATTGCCAGACTGCTTTTCAAAGTGTTTGCCACTTTCCATTCCCACCAGCAGTGTAGGAAAGTTCCAGGTGCTCCACATCCTTATGAACACTTGGTACAGTCAGTCTTCTTTTTTTTTTCCTTTTTAAATACTCGCCCAAGGATAGGTTTACTGATTTTAGAGAAGGGGGAAGGCTGCGGGGGGATGGGGGTGGGAGGAGGAACATGGATTGGCTGCCTCCTGTACGTGCCCCAACTGGGAATCGAACCCACAACCTAGGTAGGTGCTCTGACCAGGGCTTGAACCCTCGACCCTTTGGTGCACAGGACAATGCTCCAACCAACTGATGCCCCCAGCCAGGGCAGTGTGGTCAGTTTTATAAGTTTGTAGCCATCCTAACTGTAAGTCTGTGGGATTCTACTTTACATTTTCCTAATGACTAGTGATGTTGAATATATTTTCAAAGGTTATTTGCTATCCATAGATTTTTTTGTTTGTCTTATTGAGTTATAGAAGTTCTCAATGTGTTCTGGTTATGAGTCCTTTATTGAACATACGTTTTACAAGTACTTTCTCACCTTTTCGCTTTTGTAACAGTGTTTCTTGAAAAGCAAAAGTTTTTACTTTGATGAAAAGTCCAGTTTATCTATTTTTCTTTTATAGTTAGTATTTTTTATGTCATACTTAAGAAATCTTTGCCAAACCAAAAGTCATTGATATTTTTTCCATAAGGTTTTACTTTAGCAGTTATGTCGTTTTAGCTCTTTCCATTTTTTGGCCTATAGTCCATTTTGAATTAACTTTGGTACATGGTGTGAGGTGCTGGTCGATGTTTATTCATGATAGCAAATATTTATCGTGCAGTATTTATTACTCGGGCCATCTGATTTAGTCCCGACAACAATTCTTTGCAGTAGGTAGGTATCATCATGCCCACTTTACAGATGAAGGGGGGTTAAGTACTTTGCTGAAGGCATGCAATTCTCCTTCCTGTGTTAATCTCCATCATCTTCCTATTATTAAAAATGTGAATAGAATTGTGTATTCATTAGGATTCTCTGATTGCAAATAACTAGTATCACCCAATACTTAACCCTACTGCCTAAGGATGTGTTGGGTCTCCTGACATCCAGAGTTGGGCTGGCTGTTGTAACTATATCACGACTCAAGTGATGTCCCCAGGCCTTGTGTGGCAGGTCTCCATCTCTCTCTGCTTGACTCTGCTCTTCTCCTTCATTGGCTTCTTTCTCAGGCTTCAGGTAGAAGCTAAATGATGGAAGCAGCTTTCACAGTCAAAGCCCACAAAGAGGGTCATCTGCCTTGTTCCCAGAAGCTCTAGGCTCCCCACTGCCCAGTCGGGACGCTTGGCTTCTGAAGGAACACACAGGAGTGTAAGACGAAACCTCTCTGTAATGTACCAGAGGCTGGCTTCTTTAAGCCTGTCCACCAACCACCTGCATGGGAACCACCTGGGGGCACCTGGTAACATGCAGCTTGCTGGGCACAAGTCCCTTTTCTAGCAGGTGAACTATGAGGCTCCAGAAAGGAGAATGGCTTTGTCAGGGAACCAGGACTGATCTAGGACAGAAGCACTGGTCCTCTGGTTCCAAAATCCAGAGAGGGAAGGAAAGAGAATGAGGGGTAGGGATGTGTCCAGCTCTGACTCCTGCAACTCCCATGCATATTCCCCTTGGCCCCCATCATAAGAGAAAAGCCCAGTACTGCCCAGGGAAGGAGACCGGGCAGGGAGGTGGCTTCCACTGAGTGTGCTCCGAGGGCTCGGATTGCTGCCTCTCGCCTCCCAGGGAGGCTCAGTATAGCAGGCATCTCAGGTCTCCCGGCCTCCTGCACAGACAGCCTCTGTTGAAGGAGGAGGCCTGGCTGGGAAAGGAGCTGGGCGGGTCAAGGTCCAGCAGGGTGTGAAAGCTTCCCCCTTTGCAAGGGCACAGAAAGGTGGGGAGGAGAGTTCAGGCAGACGGGTAAGCTAGGCAGAGCCGGATCCAGTAGGGAAGGAGCCAGAGAGGCCAGGACCTCAAAGAGGAGAGATGCTGTTCCCTCTGCCCCACAGAACCTGTTCTGCTGCTATCTTTCCTTCCTCCCCTGGGCCAGCCAAGGGCCTCAGAGGGCAGGTAGGTGGGCGGACAGGTGGTGGGAGGGCAGAAGCTGCCAAACCCCAGGGAAATGACATATGCAGGAGCTGGCAACGGCCCGCAGACTGCTCCAGTCTAGGTAAATGCGGCCTTGCCCTGGTCACCTGTGCAGGTGGAATGAGACCCTTCTCCTGCACGTGAGGGGCACTGCCTCCTGGTTTCATCAATGCCATTTTGTACTGTCTCCTTCCCCAGGCCACCAAATGTCATCGTATGGCCCCTCACTACACCAGTGCTTAATTGGCTGGCTAGTTGTGAGGTTTAGGAAGAGTGCAGGAACAGTCTTCGGGTCCCCAGCTCCCACTGCATAGGTGGAAAACGGAGGTGGGGGTGGGGGCAGGGCCTGCAGCCTTGTGATATGCTCATCGCCTGCTCTCACGCAGCACTGTTGCCCACTTTTAAAATTATTTTATACACACTCCCACATTATATATGAAATATATATTTCCTAATATTTTGATTAATTTGTTAATATTTCACACAATTCAAAAGGCACAAAAAGTAAGTCTCCCTCCCACCGCTGTTCTTGGTCTCCCAGCACCCCACCCTAGGGTGCCGTTGTTGACTTTTCTTCTTTTCCCTTACGGAGATATTCTACCCACGTCGAACATTTACATTTTTTAAAATCACAAACTTTATAGGCTGTACTCACTACTTTATGTTTTGCTTGTGCACATAATAAATCCAAGTTAAGATCACTTAATTTTAGTATTTAGCAATCCCATTCTTTCTGATAGTGCATAATATTTAATTGTGGAGCTGCAGCGTAATTTCTTTCACTAGCCTCCTATTTAGATTCCAAACTAACTATGAAAAGTATGGTTCAGTGAATCTTCTGGGGCATATCATGCAAGTCTTGGGGCACCTGTCGACCTAGAGGGTAAGTTTCTGAGAGTGGAATTACTGGGACAGAGAGTTTGTGTGTTTAGTTTTTTGATAGATATCACCAATTTGCCCTCCAAAGGGGTTTTGCCAGTTCACTTTCCCACCAACACTGTGTGCTGGTGTCTGTTTTCAGACGCCTTTAGCTGTGTAAGTTCACCTTTGTTGTTGTTTTTTTTGTTTGTTTGTTTGTTTTGCCAACCTGATAGGTGAAAAATGATATCTCGTAGTTTTAATTTACCTTTCTTATATTACAAAGGAGGCTGAGCATCTAAGACAGTAACCCAGAGGACAGTCTGTAATGGAGTGGGGTCTTGCTGCTGCCCTGGGCTGGCCACTGTGGCCCCCTGCTCTGCACTTCAGGAGATGAGAGCAGGCTGGGCAGCCTGGGCCCTCAGCCCTCCCCAGAGGTGTGTCCCCGCCCCCTTACCTAAGATGAGTAACAGTTTCTCCTGTGTTACTGGAAGAGGCATGTTTTATTCAGGCACCCTGGTTTGTCCTGCTTTTCTGTCCCTGAGGGCTGGGACTTGGCCTCTGATGCAAAACAGACTGATGTGCAGCAGGGGAATGGCAAGACGAGACCTGCTTGTTGGAAATAGAGCTGGGCTCAGTGGGGAGTGGGGAGGACGCTGCGGCAGCTCAGGTGGGCCCTGGGGAGTCCGAGCCAGCAGTGGAGCGTGGACCCTGAGGCTCATCAGAGGTGGCCATGCAGGCCTGACTTGGTGACGAGGAGGGAGAGTGGCAGACGGGTGACAGGAGACATTAGGGTGGAAGCTGAGTGACCTGGAGGTTACCTGTGGGATAGTACAGGAGGGAATGTTTGAGGCACGAACATCCTCCCATGGCAGGAGCAATGGAGCGCTCTGCATCCAACTCAGAGACAGCCAATTCGGCCAGTCTGGCCACAGAGGGCTGAACCACCCCTGGGCGTGTCCCACTCCTGGCTTTCTGCAACGTCTGGCTTCCTGGGATGTAATTAACACAGAGCCAACTTTTGCCCTGATTTACCTACCACCTTGGTCTAGCTCTTCCACGGAGCCTCCTTCTGGTCACCGTGGCTTAGGGAAGGGTAGGGCAGGCAGTGCTGGCCTGGTGGCTGGCTCGTCAGAGCTGGAGGAGGAGCAGCAGGTAGACAGGAGGTGGTGGGGCAGAGGACACAAGGCCCACAGAGCCCAGGCCCCATCCACGTTTCCAGAGTGGGGCCTGAGAACAGGAGGTGGGCAAACGGGCCTGGAAGCCAGGGTCCACCCCAGACCTCTGTGTTCAAGATGCTTCTTCTTTGACCCATGTTTCCCCTGGGGCTTTCGCCCTGTCTGCCCCTGAGTTCCCAGTCCCCAGTGAAGACTTCTCTCAGGTGGCAAAAGAACCCATAACGAGCCCCTTACTCTCTGTTAGGATGCACGTAAATCTCAATTTCAGGTAACGAATGATGTTTTTTAGTACTGTGTAAGTTTATCCGAAGTATCGCATGGGACATACTAAAAAACAAACGAAACGTAGCTGCCTATCTGAAATTCAAATTTAAGTGGGTATTCTTATTTTTAGTTTGCTAAATCTGGCGACCCTGCCGGTCCTCCCACAGCGGTGGAGACAGCACCTCTGCCCCACCACTCACCCGCATAACCGCCACTCTTAAGAGAGCTCCAGGGGCTTCACCTCTGTTTTCGGGGAAGATGGTCGCCTGACAACAGCCCGTGGAGGGTCACCCCTCCCCTTTCATCGGTGAGAAAACTGAAGCTCTGATCAGTGAAGCGACTTGCCCAAGGCGAAACTCGAGGGCGGAGAAGAACCCCGGCCTCTGCCGGTCAGACTCCAGAGCGCAAGCTCTTTGCACGCC